>KZ808259.1:250503-260763 GCA_000696205.2 Oncopeltus fasciatus
TATATATATATAATATGTATTTAAATATAACTCACATACACTAAATAACAAATAATCTATTTTCATGATGATTGAATTGCAATAATGATGTGCAAACTTTTTTTTTTGCTCGTTTGCACAGGTGCTTATAATAAAAAAAATACTAGGTGCATCTTTCTTTAGAATTTTTAATACTCTAAGCAAATGAAAAAAAAATACTCTAATATTAAAAATATATTTGCCTGGAACATCGAGGACTCTGTATATAGTAAAGAATATTATTATTTAAAAGGACTAAATGATTGGAACATTCATTTATATAGTGCAATCTAAGAATTTCATTTCCTAGCCATATTTTTTTCTGTTATAGATATTTAAAATTGAATAAAGGAATGAATTTAGTGGATATATATTAAAATTACTGATAGTGTGTGTTTTTGAGCAGCAGTTTATTTTCTGAAGAAAACGGGAAAATTTGAATAATTATCCATTTTTATATTTCCTGATTTATACAATTTAAATCATCTTAATTTTCACATTTTCATAAATATCATTATTGAAATACAAACATTTAATTTCTATTTTAGCACCTTCGAAGAATCCTGTACCAGTAAAAATGTCTAGAAGCAATGGTCAACATGTAAATATTTATTTCACAGCAACTGAAATTGGTGAACACCTAATTGACATAAGAATCAAGGAGCTCAGGATACCAGGTTCACCTTTCAGGTAATAATTTTAGATTTTCACCATTTTAATATGCCATATATTTGGATACAAATAAAAATAAATAAAATAATGGCTGATTACTTTAGTAGTAGTTACATAAAGTACATTGTATTCTTAATTTAATAATTGTTTTGCTTTCACTGTTTGAAGGGAGAGGGCATATGGGAGGGGGCTAAAACCGCTTGGGTAGAACATCAGAATATATATATATATATATTTAAATATGTATAATTTAAAGAAAACCAAAGAATGGTGAATGTGTACATGTTTAATATTATGAAATTGAAGGAAAAAAAAATTTAATATTTACATTTTTGAGACATAATAACAAATTAAATAAGTAAAGAGTGTGTGTATGTAAATGTAAAGTTGGAAATGAAGTTGTCAGAAATTAAATTAAAACAAAAAAAATACTTGCTGTAAAAAATCTTTCCAACATTATTTTAAAAAAACAAAAAAAAAAACCCATTATTTTTGATGAGAATCAAAAATAGTAGTTTAAGTACAATATTGGAACTTTATATCTTAGTAACTCTGTAAATATATTTTTTTGTATAGGGGAATCTGCTAAATTTTCTTGAAGAAGACTTAAGCTGTATTCATTCATTATAACATAATATTTATATTACAATGAATGAATACAGTTTATAAATTTAAATGTCTGCATCTAAACCACTAAAAATTGAGTTATAAGTTTCCAATTTGTGGCCAAGTTTGTCAAATGTCCTAGGAACCACCAGAATTTATTTTATCTCTCATACTTCATGTATGATCTCTCATTTATTCATTTGATTGTTTCTGTATGTGCAGGAGTCATGCCTACAACACCCAGGCAATCAAAGTGGGAAAGATGCCTAATGGAGTCGTTGGTCAGCCTGTAGAATTTGAAAGTAAGTTAAGTTAACCTTAATCAAAGTGGGAACTTAGAAAGACTATCATAGTTGTCCTTCACATACGATTCCTGAAAATACAAGAAAGATTCATTTTGTTATTTACATCTTTCTTATTGCAAGCAACACTTACCACCAGTTTCAGTAAACATAGATTTGGTTTCACTTGGAAAAGTGAGAATAAAGCTGAGACATTGAAACTAACATATTGCAAGTGTTTCTGCAATCATGTATTTTTTTTTATCATACTTGTCTAATATATTTCTATAAATTACCCGTCTAATTATGAGGACGAGCTTTTGACAAAAAAAAAAAAAAGAAAGAGCTATCACCAATATTTAAAAAAACAACAGTATACTATTAATGTATACAATTAAAATTGTATTAGTATGCAATTACAAGGCAAATTGTCTCTTTCCATAGACATATTCTTATCTTATACGGCATTTATTTGATGAAATTCTTATCTTAATTCTTTGATCACTTATATTTTCTGCAATTTAATTCATTAATTTTTTTGTTTAAATAGTTGATGGATCACAGGCAGGGAGTGGGAACTTGGAAATTCTTGTAAATGGCGGTCATGTCACAAGCTTTGTCAGAAATCTGGGAAATCAGAGATTCCTGGCCTCCTTTGTCCCCCATGAAAATCTAAGTCATCATGTGGAAATGAAGTTTAATGGAGAACCAGTGCCAGGTAGGATTTTCCTTTCTTTTCTCCACTCATGCACTTCCAATTTATGTTAAAGTTTTAATTAATTTCCTTAAATTTTCAAAATGTACAACTTTTCTCGCAAGGTCTTGCTTATAAAATTTGTTTTTTTCCCCATAGGTAATATCTGGCTTTACTTATTCTTGTTTGTTATGACCCTTAGCATTGGAATATGATATTTTATGATAAATTAAGATAGGAATATGAATTCTATTGGTTATTTTTGTAATGAAATCAACATAATCAACTTTTTCCCCCCTGCAGATCTACTATTAACGCCGAAAATGTACTTTATCAAAAAGGTCTTTTATTAAAATTAAAGAGAATTAATTTTTTTTATATAAAAGAGTCTATTAATGAACTCATTAGTTTTTCTTAATTCTTATTCTTTAATTAAATTATATTCTTTTGTTGTTTGTCCTATATCATACAAATTGCACATGTTTTCTTGCTTCTCATTCCAATTTAGTTTGTCTATTGAAACATGCGAGTTTAGAAGAAAAGAAAAAATATTAAAAAAATCTATTTTTCTAAAGCTAAATTGGACACAAGAAACAAATCAAAATTATAATTCAAAAAGCAATACTGAAATATAAACATTTATTTTAACTTTAATTTCAGACAGCAATAATATTCTAATGGTCAACATAGTCGATGGTTGGTTGGCCATAGAGTATTATGCTAGAGAAATTAATCAGGTTTTTGGCCAGGATTAGAAAAATAAAATACTCAAAAATTTTTGGGTAATTATTTTATTATTGCCAATGTTTCAACTTATCTTGTAAGCCATCAGGGTGATAACGATTTATGGGTAGATCTCCGAGAGAGGTTTATATTCACATCTCAGAATCAAGAACTAAAACACTCCTATCAGATTTTTGCAATTGAAATTTCCCTGCCAATTTTCATTAGTATATAATGAAAACTGTGGCTTGAAGGCATTGACACTTAGAAACAATCATTAATTTTTTGTCATATTTTATGAGTGTGTATGCTCATATATATTATTTATTTTGCTATACATAAAATGATTTTCCATCATAAACCTTCTCAAATAAAATTATACATGACTATGCTGTTTACATTTTTTTTTATATTCAGAAAAAGTAATGTTACTAACAATTTTTATATTGGGCTTCATAAGCTTTCTCGATTAAGCAGTTAATAAACATATCTAAGAGATTGTGGGAAGATGCTCAAATAACAAAATTTGGTTCTTATATTATATTCTTATCTTATACAGCCTCTCTACCCTCCTACCTATCTTAAACTTATTCTTAATCAGTGAGTAAAACAGAAAAAAATATTTAAAAAATAAATAATGCTTATCGGGAATCATCAATTTTTCATTTTGATCTTTCTTAAAGGCCTTTTCCATTAAAGCAAATTTCATTTAAGGGAAACAAAGCTGTTTTAATAAAATTTAACGGATCTTCACCAATCCTAAGAAGAGAAGCCAAAAATAGCAACAGTTCCAATATATATATTGTGTGTATGTGTATATATATATATATTTGAGGTGAAGGTTTAGAAGGAGACCAAAATTTATAATTGCATTATCTTTGTTGTTATTTGAGTTAAGTAAAAGTTTATAGAACATAATCAAAGTAAAATGGAATTTTCAAAGTTTGGATCTTGTCTGATATATGTAGCCAAACAATGCATTCCCCATTATTGCTACTTTTGTGACACCAAAAAAAGTAACAACTCCTCACTTGTAGCCATCGTCCAATGTTGTCCATTTACAAATAGACAGAAGCACAGATGATTTTCACATATTGCTTATTGGCACTAAGAAAAGAAATACTATTTCAAAGAATGAAGCATGTTAAATGCTTATTGGCTTACAGTGAATGTCATAAACCAAAAATAAACAATTTCACTTAAACTATACGAAACCTTATCATAAGCTGTAAGTTACAAATAGCTGCCTCAGTCATAAGCTGTAGGCTTCTTGTTATATTAAATACCTTCTGCTGTGTCCATCTTCGAATGTTGTCTATCTACAAAGTGACTGAAGGACAGCTGATTTTGACACATTGCTTATTGGCACAAATACAAGAAATACTATTATTAGATGATTTTAGTTGGGGTTCGGTCAAGGTAGATTCAAAAAAATACAAATTTAAAATAGTGTATTTTTTTAAAAAAAGATTACCTGCCAAAGTTCCGGGTTACATTGTAAGCCATCTTCAGGGCTGTAGAAATACAGTGTCATGAGAATACAATAATAATTTACAATATTATAATATACAATTGCCATAATGTAATGTGATATCAAAAGTATGAATGTAGAAAGATATGTAAGAAAATTTAAAAACATGTAGACAACTACCTTTAAAAAAAAAATTATTGAAAAAATTAAAACAGTAATTGACCACACATGCCTATCATGAAGACGAGAGAGGACGTCCTGGCCCTAAGTTCACATTTCCATGACTGAGTGAAAAATATAATTTTTGAATTACAAAATTCAAGGGTTGCATTAAAAACCATCCTTCAAATGGATAGAAGCACAGATGATTTTGACACATTGCTTATTGGCACAAAGCAAAGAAATACTATTTCAAAGAGTGAAGTATATTACATGTTAACTGACTCAGAGTAAATCTTATATACCAAAAACCAACAATTCCATCCAATAAATGTTATATATAAATAAATAAATAAAAAAACTAAAAGAAACCATATCATAAGCTGTAACTTACAACTAGCAGCCTCAGTCATAAGCTTTAGGTTAATTAAAAATTTTCTTAATGCTGTTTACAACAGTTCAACATACAATTTTTCAAGCCATCATCAAAGATTGTAAGGTAATACTTGGTGAGCATGGTATGAGATAACTGCAATGTGAAATGACGTCACAAAAGTATCTATCGCGGGGAAGGTTGTGTTTGGCTACTATATGGGACAGAACACACACTTTGTCTTCCATAAAATTATTGAGGATAAATCTATAAAGAAGAAATTTATGAATGTAACTACGATGGGTGAGAACTACTTTTCCTTCCAGGGCTGTCTATAGTGATGTTTAATGTTTATGTCTTTTACGCTCATTGTTCTCTCAGTCTTGTAAATTAAAGTTCCTCATTTACTCTCCTTTGTATCCATCTTTAAGGAAACTAGGGAAATCTGCTTAGATTACACAGCTCTTGCTAACGGAGCTTTTTATTAGTTGAGAAATTGTTGGTGTTCGGTCTAGGTAGAACCAAAAAAAAAAAAAAAAATGCAATTTTTAAAAAGAGTTTATTTTTTATTATCCTTCGACGTTTCGGTTTACATTGTAAGCCATCTTCGCTGTTATGAAGACGAGGGGGGACAACACGTCATTTGGATCAAATGTTTATGGTCAGTCATGAGATCAGAGGCCTTCAAAGGCGGATAATAAAAATAAACTTTTTTTAAAAGTTGTACTTTATTATAAGATGTTTTTTTGTTGGGGTTCGGACAAGGTAGATCCAAAAAAAAATAGCAATTTTCAAAAGTTAGTCACGAAAATTGGATGTTGGTGACACAACGTCCCCTCTCGCCTTCATGATAGCCCTGAAGATGGCTTACAATGTAAGCCGAAACGTTGGCAGATAATTTAAAAAATACACTTTTTTTTTAAATTTCAATTTTTTTTTTTTTGGATCTACCTTGACCGAACCCCAATAAAAAACCGTCTAATAATAATACCTACTGTCAAAAAAAACTCTCCATTGTATTTTATTGGATCAATTTAACCGAACCCCAACAAATTCTCAACTAGTAATCTCAACGGTCGAATACTCTTTCGTTGGAGATTTTTGATTATCAGGCGTTATTGGTCTGCAAACCAAGACAAAATTAGTCTTATAAAAAAAAAAAAAAAAAAAAAAAAAAAAAAAAAAAAAAAATGTAGATGCTTAATGCCTAATTGAAAGCATGAACATTTGAATGGACCTTCATTTCGTCTTCTCCTTCGTAGGGCAGATGAAGGATAAGAGATATTTCACTTCAAAAGCCGCGTCATGGTCGGAAGTCGAATAGCTTAATTACTTTAAGGGAAATCTGCTAAAATTTTAAAAAAGAAAGAGAAATGGAGAGAGGGACTAATCTCGTGGAAGCGGGCAGAGTGAAAGGCGATGAGAGCTAGTGAGTGAAGCACTCCTGAACAATGGGAGTTGAAACGTCCGGTTCCCAGCTACTTGGGAACTTGAGCGGAAATGGCTATCCTCCGGTCTTCCAGAGTGGCGGCCACTGCCCCCTCCAGACGTGGCTGGAAACCCCGCTGGCGTTTCGCAGGGTGACAGCTTAGGCCCTTCTCAAGTGAATGCACGATCAGTCGACTCGTTTCACATGTGATTATATGATCTCTTCTCAAGGGTGGAACTGGGAGTCCGTTCGGATTTCAGATCGAGAAACTCACCTTAGCCATGGACTGTATTGCTAAGGAAGAAATTTACAAATATAATTAAATGGGTGTAACTACACTACCTTTCTAACCACTCTGAAGCATACCTTTTACATTCATTGTTATCTCTGGATTGGAAATTATATTTATTATATATTCTACGCCGTTACGACGTTTCATTTGTGTATTCGTCATCCGTACCTCTCCTTTTAGGAATATTAGCCCTGAAAATTGGCATTAAAAGTAAAAACGTTCGCTAAAATAACCATGTTATATTTTTAAAACTTTTATTTATTTATTATATTTCTATGAATATAAAAACGAATTGTAATTTGATTAGAATGAAGAACAAAATAATAAATATCAATCAATGACAATCGCATAAGCAGGTGACCAATGACCACTGAATGATATTTTTTATTATTTTACTGTCCTAGCCAGGACTCGAACCTAGATCCCCTGCTTTCCGGGCCGGTGCGTTTTCCATTTACGCTACCGAGACAAGTCTGATAAGTTATTAAATTCCCCGCACTAGTGTCGAGAGTCTAACCTCCGAGGCCGACGAATATANGAGAGAGAGAGAGAGAGAGAGAGAGAGAGAGAGAGAGAGAGAGAGTGAGAGAGAATAAGAACAGGTAGGATAAAGAGTGTAGTGAACATACAAAAAGATAAAAACTCTCTTCACTCCTCACCAATGAAGGGCGAGAACTCTCCACGATAATGTTACTCATTATATTTTTTTTCTTTTTGTGTGTTCACTACACTCTTTCTCCTTCTGTTCTTATTATATATACATATGTGTGTTCGTGTTCAAATTTATAACATACTATATTTCTTTAGCTTCTCCTAAGTGAAGATCTGTTGAAATTTGGTAAAATCGAACAAGTAGAACGTTTTCTAACTTTGAATTCTGCTGGCCGAAACTTACACTCTCTCTGGCTAATGAAGCAATTATTTTCCTAAAATGGCGAAAAGGAATTTTGATTAAGCTTGCTTGAATCGTTAGATAAACCAATAGGATTGCTTCATTCACACAGTGAATTACTTATTTTACTTCGAGTACACGCGATTTTCTGCCCGTGCGTGATTTTATGTATGCCTGAAAGCCGTCACGTGCATGGGGGTTGTTGGAAACCACCCTGATTCCACTGTGTGAGGATCTGAATTTTTTACTGAACCCTGTTTAATTGGCGTTGAGATCTTACGATGACTATGATGACTTCCGTCATTCCTTCAACCTATCATTCCATCTCCTAGGATTTCAGCCTATCTCTAAGTAGGGGATTTCATTCTACGCCGAAAAATTCCTAAACTTTAGAGACTGCTTCGAACCCACAACCTTGCAAATAACAAATTTTGAAATAAAGATTCATGAGTCTTAAATGAGAAATTAAAAAAAAAAAAAAAAAAAAAAAAAATGTACGTCGAAGAAACACTAATTTTATATTTAATTTAAGGAGGCCAATATTTTTTCCAGTCGACGGGGAAATAAGTTATTGTTGGATTCTTTTTTTGTATACGAAACTTCTTTTGTGAAGTCATCTTAGTCCGTGCCTCGACCAGCGGGTGTGCTTATTTTAATCTGAATTACTCGATAGCATTTATTCAAAATTAAAGTTGCAAAAAAAAAGAAAGAAAGCTGGAAAAATATAAATTAGAAACCATTTATTAGGAGTACCAATAATGGAGGTTCGGCTACATATGATTTTGGTATAGTTCAACATTTTTATACAGAGAGAAAAATCTCCATGTTGATAAGTATAACAGTCTGTAGTAAATATTATAGCTAAAGATATAATAGGTTATAGATATAAAAATTTCACTCTAATTTATGTCTTTTACATTAGTTCGATTCATATGGTATCAGGCTGTGATTTCCATGTGCGACAGCCATCTAAATTCTTACTTCCATTTAAACCAGTCTAGCAGTTTTCTTTTACAATTTTTAGTTTGTTTACTTAATATTAATTTCATACTGACCAATGATACCGCACAATCACATAATTTTTTTAAATCAACAGATTCCAGAGAAAATTCTTTGTTTACACATTTAGAGGAGGGACTTTTATAATTTCCTCAACAGTGATCTAATTCTCTAAAAATATTAAAATAAACAATTATTAATGATAAATATAATAATGGACATAACCATATAGATTAATACATCAGTGTCACACTGTAATATATACAGATTTATGGTATTCTTCAGGGCTTGATCAATTCGAAAAGTTCATAATTTCCTAGCTTTCGCACATCTTGCGAAGGCTTCTTTAGGGCTGAATGGAGAATGAGCCTACTTGAACATTATATAAATCATTTTTACTTAACATGAAATCTTAATTTTACAACCAATCGAATTTTCATGGTGACTCCCGATTCAAAGTATTGAGTTCGACAGTAGCGCTTCAAAAGGGATTGTCCTTAAGTAAAAGACCTGGCATTGCAGATGTCGACAATTAAGGTTAATTTCTATAAATTTCTGATTCATCCAACTTTTTACGACCTTGATTACTCTGTCGTTAACAGAACTTTGGAACTATTAATCTGCCCCAAGATTTTCTGTTTGTATGTTCTTAAAAAAAGAAAAGAAAAAGAAAGAAAGGAAAATATTAGGTCCGGATAGTTTCAAAGCTTGATGATAATCGATGCTAATGGTATTTGATCAGGTCAATGATACTCGGCAATTTAAGATTTCTTAGGGCAAAGGTCAATAAATAGGACCTCGGACTAAATTTGAAGGTCATTATAGTTTATAACATCTTGAGGTCGTTAATCGACCTTGAGTCTAGATTCATAAAGACAGCGATTCATAAAACAGTAGCTAAGAGTATCTTCGCTTATAAATTTAATAAATATATTCAAGAGCCGAGATCTGACCTCATCGAATTATGAACTACACTTTTAATTCCAAGGAGGTCATTTCATTGCTCTAATGCTCCTAGAATTTTGAGAGTATTATTATTTAATTCTAGAAGGGGCATTATAATAATTTTTTTTCTATAGAAGCCTAGGAACACAGGGGCATAAGAGTAGCTTAGATTCTCTACCTGATGATAGTACCTCCCTCCATGAGTCAACGTGGTTGTAATTGAAATGGAGGTTAAAAAAAAAAAGGTTAATTTATGTGCATTTGTCCGAATGACAAGATCAACGCAGTCTGCATCTATAGAACTATTCGTGCTATAGCTATCCGTTGTTGCTGCAAGCCGAAAGTAAGTTCGAAAAGTAAGATAACGAACACACATTCGTCATGATCTTGTTAAATTGTTTCTTTACTAGTTTAGCCCCACATTAGTGAGAGTAAACATTCTATAAATTATAAAGGCAACCACCACGCTGTTTTAATGTCCGCATTTATCATGCCTCAAACTCTAGTAATTCGAACGATTTATTTGAAGAGAAATAGATAATATTGTGAACACAGCAAGCTAAATTTAACACCTGCAGTATGAAAAGAACGACTGGTTTAATTACCATTTCATCTTCCGGGTTGGACCGAGTCAAATTGTTGTTATTTGCCGAGCTTTCGCACATCATGTGATGGCTTCTTCAGGGCTGAAAAGAGAATGAGAGTT
>KZ808260.1:13658-28146 GCA_000696205.2 Oncopeltus fasciatus
ATTCATGTTATTATATATATATATATATTGTTTTATATTATTTTAGTGCTAAAAAAGATTAAAATAAATCTTAAGAAATAAAATGTTATTTTAATTTATATTGAATTCATACAGGGGCAAAAGTGATCTAATAATGATAATAGTTCCTAATTCTAGATTATTCACATTACTCAGGTCATAGGCAATCACAAAATTATTCTTAAATTCCACTCTTAGTTCTATTTAGATATGGGTCATTAATGACTTTTATGCAAACTTGACACCAATAGCTTTATCGACATTTGAGGAAAGTTATGGATAAGAATTTTATTCCTCTCTAAAAGCAACTATGCAAACCACTAAAGTATCAGGGCTCAGAATGATTGATAACTTCAATTTTTATAAATTATTGTGTAAGGATAAAAGGATAATTTATAATTAATGGTGCACCTTTAATAACTTCAGGAATTTAATTTTTTTAATTTGTAATTATTTTTAAAAACATATTTATTTATACTCCCAAAAACTCATATTATTCACTGTGTCATAAGATATATTGTTAATTTAATTCAATAGATAGACTACGAGAAATTGCCCTCACTCAAGATTACTCAAGTTATTATTGAAGTCTCCACTAAACATATCACAGAAAAAAAGAGTTGCATTTATTTATTGAAATATACAAGGTTATATCCAAAATTGTATCACATGTTACTAAAGAAAATAGTATGATAAAATAAAGAAAAGTATGTGATGAGTTTATGAGGGAAGACTCTTCAAATGATGTCTCCCCAGGAACAAAAAATTGCTAAGTATATAAAATTTATTCAAAACTGAAGAAATTGATGGGAGGCCTGATTTGGAAGATGCATATACTAATACTATATATCTTATAGAGTTAAATATAAAGCAACCACTGGTTAGTTTTGTAAGCATTCCTAGAGCATTACTAACTATGCTAGTATAAGCAAATGTGCTTAAGTCAAAAGTATAATTAAAGTTTGTCTAGAGAATTTGTTATACATACCTTTCGAAATATTATATTTTTCTTTGCATTTTTCAAACATTGATATAATTTGGTTCATATTTACTTCTGCCACCTATAAAAAGATGATTAATTGTCATTGATCCTATTATTTATATTTAAAAAATATAATNCTAGGATCTTACTTTATATGTATTAAAAATCAAAATTTAAATAATATTAATTATGTAAAGTTACATAAAGAACATTTATTTGTCTCATCGGATTAATGGTTTCATGACACTTGGGCTCACCGGATCTGCTCTGTGAAAAACTTTAACTTAAATATAAACCTATGTATCCTCAAAAGCTTTACCTAAATTATATATTACTTCTTTAAGTGCTCTTTTAATATATTAATATACTTCATTAAATATAAATGTCTAAAAGTTAATTAAACCTCTCTTCTTCTTGCATTAAATTAAATCATAAAATACAAAAATATTGAAAACTTATCTAAAATGTATAATAAAGGATATAAAAACGATAAAAAGAGATCTATTTTTTATTTTAAAATGATAATGTATGTGCATGTATATGTTAGTGTATTAAGTGCTTTTGTGAATGTAATTGTGCGTACATTCATACGTTTAAAAATAATACCTTTCCTTCCTTGGAACTGTCTAGTTCAAGCTCCATCACAACGTGTAACCTTGACTTAATTCCTTGTCTGAGCTAACTTTCACAGTGATGCTATTGACTATTTAAAATTTTAATTTAATTAACGTTTATTAAAATCAAAGTCAAACTTGTTACACCAAATGTGGTTGACACTCTCCAAGTGTTTTCTAAAGCCATTGTTGATAAGAATTAAAGTACCAGTTATATTCACTTCTGTTTGTAATTATTTTTTACAGAAAAGTGAGAATGACATTGGTTAATACGAAATTATTGCCATATTTTTTTACAAAACCATTTAAAGCATTGCCATCTTTTGTAAATATAACGATGACTACATACTATCCCTTTCTGCAAAAGATAATTGATTATTATATGCCAAAAAATAATCTTAAATTTTCATATCAGTCTCTTCATTCAATTCGAATAGCGAATTCTTAGTTGAAGAGTTTTTTTTTTTTTTTTCATCTTCTTTTTTTCATCAACCACTAGGGTCATTATTGCCTTAATGCTGGTGAGAAATGGCAATTCCTACACCGTAATGGAGGGAAGGGGACGGCAGAAGAGCAGAGGGAGAACCCAAAGAGGGGCAACCCCAAGAGCACCGGCACCGGCAGCGGCACCCCTCTGATATCTCTCCCGCAGGCTTTTGTGCATGCTCTCGGAGGAAGGCTTGATTGTGGAGTGCGCATGTGCCTGCTCCATCCGCACTCCACCAAGCCTTGGACATAAACATAGTCCAGAGTCCCAGAAGTGGCGTCAACCAGCAAGCCCCAGCACTCGCGGGGAGTACAATTTTAACTACCTAACCAGATTCTCCCCAACGGATCGAAGTTACTTCTTAAACTAAACGAAGTATGAAAGTTTATGTTAATTGTAATTTTATCTTAGACGAAAAAGCTCCCCATCGAAAAGTAATTCTCATGGACAATTTCAGGAGTTAAATTGTTCTTCGATAAAAAAAAAGATTGCTTCTTTCATGAGTCCCTAATAAGAAAAGAAATGAACAAAGGATCTGGTTTTGTTAGAACACTGACGTTAGCAGTTTACAAATTTTCAACTTTTCAATGAGAAACTAATTTTTTGCTGACAAGACACACCTGAGTCAAACTGTAGTGGAGAGACTAAGTGTTTTGAAAAATCTAAATTCTCCTTTCTTTGTCTAAAAAATCACATTGAACACTATTTTCAATAAAAAATAAAATTGGAGAAACCAGTTTCCCTAAGTTCCGATCATTTTTTATCCGGTGATATTATTATCATATGTGAAAGTTATTTCCCAAAATCAGTTTTCCGAAGAGTGTTCGCCAGCTCAAAAAGCAATGAAATAGAGGACAGATAAATATTTAAATAAGATAATATGAATAATAATAAGAAATAAAAATAAAAAAGCCTTGAAAATGCAATTTTTCGAATAGCAATGGATGAAAAAGTTGCCTCAGGCAATTCATTAGTAGACATTATTATATTTTCTTACCAATTCGAGACTATTCAAAACGCATCCAATTAGGCACTGTAATAAAAAAGAAAATAATTGTTAGTCACATAAGCTATAATTAATAAAACGAATTAACTAAAAACTTCTTCTATTTCAATAGGCTTGTAAAATGGGCAAATAAACTTATGACAGGGACCATTCCATTTTAAGTGCAATGCGAATCCTAAAAATTAACATTTTAACACTATTCATACTCCAAGGAAAATGAGGCATCCTTATGTAACTTAAATCCTAATGGTTGTATTTTAATTGTATAATTTTTAAATAAAATCTTTACTGATCTTATAAAGCCGAGAAAATAATGTTCATTCATAATTTTTGTGAGATTGGAAAACTCATGTAGGGGAATGTAGAGGAATTTCATGTAGAGGATAGGGAATTCCAAACCAATCTTCACTCTACACTCATTTATAATTTTTACTATTTCATTTTGCCATCTAATTTTGATTATTTTAAAATAAATATATGGTAAGTATGATTGTTTTATTTAATTTTATTGATGGTTAATATTCAATACATGAATTGTTCATAAAATTTATTGATAACGATTTGTAATATGAATCCATAAGGTTTATTAATTTTTTTTATTATTTGAGGTTCTCCTTTTTTCTATGACGATAATATTTCAAAAGAAGTAATTTGTAATATTTTAAGAAAACTTTATAAATTACATTATATAACTAGGTCAATGGGTAGGCTTACTTCAAATCTATAAATTGACAATTCAATATTAAAAAAATAATTCTAAAGAAACAAATTTAGTATTCGTTTTACGAATTCTAAAGTAAGTAAATCAGAAAACAATACTTAAGTTGTTGATAGTAAGAAAGGATCCATTTATTTACCAGGAACGTAATGACTACTAAATTTAATTACTTTCAACAAATATTAATTTCTTTAATTGTTACAATTTGTGATGTGAAATTACTTGTCTGAAATTTTTATTCGAATTAATTAAAATTTACAATGACTCTAAAGGGCGTTTTTGCCACCAATAAGGCCATTTTAGGATATTTTTTTTTAGATGTACCTTTTAGACTGTACAACAAATGATAATACACAGAATATTTTTAACTTTTCTATTTTGAACAGTTATATGGCTCTGATTAATAAGACAGATTTTTTTTCTTTTTAATGTTAGCTCCCTTTCAAAAAGCTACATTTCCTACCTACCATGCATNCACACACACACACACAGACACACACACTCGCAAACACACACACACATATATGTGTATATGTATATATACATACATATTGTATCATCACCATATAGCTTCATTCATACAATTTCCTCATGTCGAATGGAGGATTTTTTGCATGGATTTTTACTTAGTAGCAACTTGAATTTTAGTCATTAAATATTAGAAATGGAGAAGAAAATACTTTTCCACTTTTGGACTGCAAGCAAATTTATTTTAAACAATGAGGGAGAAGAGACACCGATATCTCACTTAAAAATAAAGTGTAAAGTTGGAATCCGTTCTCCCCCATTTAAAAAAAAAAAAAAACTTGTTTGTAATAAATTATATTTGCACTTTAGTTAGATGAAATAATAGTTTTTTGTTTTGTTATTTCTATTATTGGTAGGTCTTTTATAAAGAGAAGGACTATAGAATACAAATATTTTATTTATTTTATTATTTTCCTTTATTATAAATTATAATGTTAGATTTTGGTATACACACATAGTCATAAATATATATTTATTAAGAGTAATAGTAACAGGTCCAGTTGAATGTAGAGATTTTCATCAATGGCAGCTGAGTGAACTTGAGTCCTGTTCATTCTTTCAGAAAGGGCCTCTTAACACCATCCTGTAAAGTTATAGTGTTTTAATCATTCAAATATATTATACCTTATTTACACTGTTTTTAGGTTAATGACATTTTGCCATATGTGATAAATGTATCAATTACAGTGTACACCTGATGTAACGTACATTTTAACAAAACCTCAATTTGTATCCCTGTAATACATTTTCATAAAATACCAAAGCGCTATTCATGAACTCCGTAAATTTTAATATGTTAATACAATAAGCTTTAATCTAAGATGATTTTAGTTGGGGTTCGGTCGAAGTAGATCCAAAAAAACACAAATTAAAAAAATGTATTTTTTTTTTTTTAATAAAGGATTATTTGCCAACGTTTCGGCTTACATTGTAAGCCATCTTCAGGGCTGTATAAATACAATNAATGTATAATAAAGGATATAAAAACGATAAAAAGAGATCTATTTTTTATTTTAAAATGATAATGTATGTGCATGTATATGTTAGTGTATTAAGTGCTTTTGTGAATGTAATTGTGCGTACATTCATGCGTTTAAAAATAATACCTTTCCTTCCTTGGAACTGTCTAGTTCAGACATCATCACAACGTGTTCAACAACACCTGTGGTATAAAAAATAAATAAAAAACATGGAATATTATCAGTAAAATCTATAACTATATATATCATTAATGTCAAAATTGGTTTTGTTCAGGGGACCTAAAATTCTGAACAACAAAACAAAATTAAAATCCGTTGATTTTAGAACTTCTCTGGTGTACTTAGAGTCAATAGATATATAGTTTGAATTTTATTTTTATTTGAAATTCTTTAGTTTTATTACATTTTAAAAACTTAATCAGTAATTCTTATTAAGCTCAAACAATAAAATATGAGTTATTCTACTTCTTTAATAAATAAAAAAATTATGAATAGTATTCTTCCCAATTGAAGACTCCAATCTTCAGAGTGGGGGGCATTGGGCGCTTTCGATTTCTGCAATATGCTCTTCAGAGCTCAGGATTGATCCAGAGGAGGTTGTAAGAAGAATATACTCATAACTCTTGAGTCTCCCTCTTAAACTCATCCTGCTTAGTTCTTGAGCTCTGAAGAGCAGATCCTGAGCATACCACAGTAGAAACAGTCTACGAAGGATATGGTTCTCAACTGAGAAAAAAAATGTATTGAAAAAAATGCTCATCGATGTAGCTTCGCCACAGTTAAAGACAGTTTTTTATTTTGCCTCCTTTTACAAGAATTCTATTGCATTGAATTAAAAAATCCTCTTTAATTAGTAAGCATTTATATTACATAGATTACATACCCTCTCTTCCTGTGTTTGCAAAGAACATAAATTTAAAAAAACGATTCTTACGGTAAGACAAAGAGACCTTATCTTGATTTAAGAAGCTATTGGCTTTTCAAATGCTGAATGAAAACATTTTTACTATTGTTGACATGATTTAAAAAAAATGCATGATTTTCAAGTAATTAAAAAATTAAATTTAGATTTACAAAGACTTTTAGAACAGGCTACATATTATTCCTTTAGAAAAAAAAAGTCTGCAATCAAGCTTATGGCTATGATTATGATACAGATGAATAATAATCTCAACCATTCTAGAGAGAAACTCAGTCAAAAAAATATTTAGTCCTTTAGTTTAGAAGAAGAATTCAGCAGAATGGGAAATTTCGCAATTAATTTGTTCAAATTGATCACCCTGGCGCCCCAAAATATATACTTGAGGAATGATGTGAATTAATATTTTCTGTAGGAATCAAAATTTAATCCTTTTTTCAATCCCGCCTGTTCAAAGCACTAAAGCCACTTTCAAGAATAAAATTTAAATAGAAATTATATGACTACTTACTCTGAGGTGCTTTGATATCTACGTTGCATTTAACTGCTGCCTTTCGTAACATGTCTTGGACTTCACCCAAATTTGACTGAAAAAAAAAAATGCAAAGAATGATTAATTCCATTTATAGTCTATGGTAATATATAATAAATTGTTTAAATAAAAATTAAAATAGTTTTCTCCCCCCAAGAGAGAAAATTTGAAAGAAGTTAGTTTTAATTATAGTAGATTGTTTACTGCTTCAGGTTTAAAATGTGAAATATAGACTCTTATTTGGCAGTTCCTTACGGAACTTACTCAACTCCAGAATAGAATATAATATAAATAATAAATAATAATATTCTATTTTGGAGTTACCCCTTAAGTTGCTTTTATTTAGCACAAAAATATCTTCTTCTCCATGTTTTTGAGACGCGTGATATTGTGGAGCTGCAGAGCTTAGACAAAATATGTAATTTTCATTTATCCACCCAAGAAAAAACATGGAGAACTTAGAAAAAATAGGTTAGTTGGATCTTGGTATGTTAATCCTAAGATGATTTTAGTTGGGGTTCGGTCGAGGTAGATCCAAAAAAACACAAATTAAAAAAAGTATTTTTTTAATGAAGGATTATCTTGGTATTTTAAGTGTATGATGGATAGTGAATATTTCCCCGATCACTAGACAGGAACTTGTGGAAAAATGAAACATGTACTTACAGCATATCCAAGGGCAATCACAGCGGTGATGCATACGACGAGACTCAGACCTGAAGCCATATCTGTTCGACTGTGTTCGGATGTCACCGGAGACTGTGGAATCACCACTAAGCCTCGTGTCATTTATAGGCAGGCTAGTCAAGGATCTCAGAAAATTGCCCAGTTTCCGGATAAATATCCACCGAGACATTGTTGTGAAATGCTTCCAATTTGTAGGCCTCACAATGGCTCATAACGCTCCACATTTAGTGGCAATTATTTGCCTTCAGCCATCCTGAGGAGAACTCTTTTCACTTGCTACAATCGCGTAAAAATCTAAATTCGAATGGAGTTATATGACCGTAAAGATTATCAGTAGAGAAATTTTTGGGGGGTTTTTTCAAGGTTGATCCAAAATATACAATTTAAAAAAAAATTATTTTATACCTGGAGCAATCATGAACATTTGATCCAGATGGCAACACGTTCCCTCTCGCCCCGAAGATTGCTTACAATGTAAAAGGGAAACGTCGGCAGATAGTAAAAAATACATATTCATACATATAACTTCACTGAAACCCAAAATAAGTTCTCTATTGTTAAAAATCCAAATTGCATACAATTTATCTCTTGGTATCTGTCAAGAATGAATAGCTTTTCTCTTCCCAATATACATTTAACGTACACAATATATAAATATAGGTCAGTTTTATAGTATAAAGTAAATGAGAATATCAGATCTTATATTCAAATATAGAGTTTTAGGCCGTGGACATTATTAGTAGAGAATTTGTTGGGGTTCGGTCAGGGTTGATCCAAAAAAAAATACAATTTAAAAAAGAGTATTTTTTATTATCTGCCGATTTTTTATGCTTTGGATTAAGATACCAGTTCATGAACTTTTTCCTCTGAAACCACTGATTAAATAAATAATTTAATAAATATTTATATTATTTAAAAAAATAATAAATTAAAAAAAAAAACATTTCATGCTACTAAAAAAACTGATAAAGTTAAATTTCGTTATTACCGTACTTCTTTGGATATATAGATCTCAGATTTACTTCATGAATGAACTGACAGTTTAAAATTAAACTATGCCTTGATAATCTAATTGATTTTTAATTCAGGAAGTGAATAGGACCGTATGTTTTGATTACAACTAACGGTATAGCATATAAGATCTGATTTGAATAAACCATATGCCTAATACTCTGGTGTACCTGCTGACATGATACTATCATAACACAAACACTGGTTAGAGAAAATGAAGCCAATTTCTTCAAGAATTATTGTAGTAGATATGGCTCCACCAATAGGAAGGTCTGCCTTTAGTACAAGTCAATCCGATTGAGGGTACTGGGTCCCAGATATGGACCTTTTTTTTTTTTTTTATTAGGAAAGAGAAGTCACTAAAGGAAAAAACAAGAACAGGTACACCATTATATTGCGGGACTTAAACGCTAGACGTAGAAGAGTACAGGTTAATGCTCGAAGGGTGATATTTGACCCACCTAGAATGAAAATGGGCAGAAGCTTTGATTTTGTATTCACAATGAGCTGCTCTATTAATTATAGATTGTCGTTTCTAAAGTTAAACAAATAGCTATTTTTTTAAAGCATTAAATTTTTAGTTAATCAATAAACTTATATTTGTTACTACAGTATTTTATTAAATTTCTTTAATGTAAAGCTAATATTGAATATTTCTTTAGAAAAAGCGAGAGAAATATTTTGAATGAAAGAAATTTCACATGTTCAGCTCTATAGCAAACCTTCTATCTCCCCTCTCTCTTATTCGTTTAAAATTATGCTCTAAAATGCTTAAATACATCAGTACAGTTTACATTTCATAAAATTCATTACTCTATTCGCAAAATTCATTCACAAAGTAACAATAAGAAATATATGGAATTTAAACATAAACACTTCTCCAGAAGTTATTAGCAANAACTTAACTTGTATTAATGAGCTAACATTTATTCAATTTTATTTTGATTCCAGGGATAAGCTTGCACAATTAAAGTTGACAAGGTATAAAGAAGATCTTCTTTTCTTTATGTACTACACGAATGCAGGGGATATGTTACAACTAGCTGCTGCTGCTGAATTGTAAGATATAAAATAACTGAAGTTATTTATTTTCTGTAAAAATCAATAAGTGTTACTAAATTAAGTATCACATAATTCATTTATTGAAAATTCTTATATTTGTGCAATTTAGCTTTTTCTAGTCTTAGAATATTATTTAAATTTCTTAAAATAAGGTGTTAGTTTATAAATTTTTTCTTTTGTGGTATTTAATCCCACGTAAATTTTAACAATTTTTAGTGCAAGGGAACGGAATAAAAAATCTAACTGACCCAGCCAGGACTCGAATTCGGATCTCCTGCTATCCGGGCCAGTGAATTTAACAATTATGCAGGGAATTGAATTAATTGTCAGACTTGTCCTGGTAGCATAATTGGTAAATGCACCGGCCCGGATAGCAGGAGATCCAGGTTCGAGTCCTGGCTGGGACAGTTAGATTTTTCATTCTGTTCCCTTGCACTAAAAACTGCTATATTTTTATTTTTATTTATGATGGATTCATAACCGGGCTTCTTACATTAAACGAGAATCGAAATTGATAATTTAGGCAAAATATAATTCCATGATATTGTATTTAGGCAGATTGCCAATTTTTAGCAGATTTTCCGACCTGCTATCAGTAATATAATGTCAACATAATCTCTCCCGACAATTGAGAGGTCCGATCCAAAGAGGTGCTGAAGCATATGAAGTAATATGTTTTTTTTGTTGTTTTTTTTTTTTCAATCATTCTAAATGTCCAGTTTTTAACGGCCCATATTTTTAGATTCGCCTGTTTAGGATCGGTGAAGAGTAGAGGAATGTTTTCAAAAGTTGTGTAATGGAATCATCGTGAATAGCGTGATTTCCTCTGAGAAAAGGGAGATAAACTGAATAGACATAGTGATAAGATATTTTTATCTCATTTAAGATAGTATATACCCTACCGATTCTTTTGCTTAGATTTTTAGCTATTGCATCATGAATGGCCTTCGGTGTTTTTCAACGACTCGGTCTGTTGAAATTAAATTCCCTTTTAAATAAAATGGTGATTAAGTTATCACTTTGCTAGATATTTTGGAAAAAAAACCGTGTCCCTAGAAATTAATATCATTCTTGTTTTTATTGTTTTTCTTTGCATAATATCTTCTTGAATTCTGGGACTAATCATATGAGGATTGTAGAAATGAATCAAGCTATAGATAATACTCTCCAAATTAAAAAAATAAAATAAAAAAGGTTTATGCTTTCATAATTTATATATTGCGTGAATAACAAAGTATTCAATTCTTCTTGCGATTTAATAGGAAATTCTATTTAACAAATACCTAACCATTACAATAATACATATGTTTATTGAATCGTCTAAGGGAAGTTTTATTATTTTTAATTTTAAAATAAAAATTTCAACTAATTCTAAACAGTTTTTTTCGTAGACCACATATTTCTTGTAAACTTAAATTAACTTACCCTAGTCAATTCATTGACCCTTTTTTCAGTTTGATGTTTTTACATGATATATTTTCACGAATTAGATTTAATTTATAATTTCGTATCGTTTCGATTATTTGATTTTAATTTAAATAGCTTTTTTGTTCGAAATTGAGAAAAATGTATTGTGGATATACGTTTAGATAAGCAACATTTTGTGAAGTTTTTCACGGATAATAAAGAGTTTCCTGATTTCCAAGATTTTCCTGGCTTATCGCTTTAAGGGACATCTCATAAGATGATCCTCATAAATGATCCTTAATGATACTCATAAGTAAGGGACAGACAGCAGGTCGGAAAGTTAACCGTATCTCAGGAAAATAGATAGATCACGTTCCGTCAACCTTCACATATTTACCAAACTTATTGTACTGTATTATAGTGAATCGTCTACCCATTGATGTCAATACTAACCAAATAAGAGGTTACCTTTACTATTAGAGTAAAAGAAAACTTGATATTAAAAAATAAAAAGTACTATAGAGGGAAAAGTTTGTGTTGCCGAGGCTGGTTTTGTGCCTTCGAGGAGGGGGGAGATTTAAGGGAGGCTGTAAAACGCCTCTAGTTCGTTCTCAAATATTTCTTATTATACTTCTTCTCAAACACTACAGAAGGGTGTAAATGTTATAAACTATTTTACCATATTTTAGCTAACGTTAAAATATATTTTAAGATAAATTAATGGCTTAGTTCATGTTAAAGGATGTCTCAAAGATGATAGCTAGTTGCAGCTACTAGGCCTCAAAATTATATTAAATGAATAAAATATAGATTTTTTAAAATCTAAATAACTACTTTCAATATTTCTGATAAAGTAAAAAAAAAAAGTCGTCATAAACTCCGTTTGAAATACCTTTCCAAGCAAAATATCAACAACTGGAGAAGTCTTCAATCTATAATATTTGTTTCAAAAAGGATTCACCCACTCAAAAAATATTTAATCAAATAAAGTTAATCAGTTTCAAATAAGGCTTAAGAAGAACTTGACTTGTTCTATTTCTAAATTGTTAGCTCAAATATGGTGAAATATTTCAAAACGAAGTGAACCTCTGATTATTTAGTAATTAATAACATTAACTTAATAATTCTAACATTTTCAGGATAAATATCATTTAGAAAAACATGGGATAAATATAATTCAAATAGTTTAATTAAAATTATGCATATACATATCACAATTTCATATTTTATATAAAAATTACACTTCAATAGATTCTAATGAGATGGCGTAGGCTAATCTCAGACTGATTATGTAAGTTTTAAAATAATATTTCTGGATTTCAATGTTTTTCTTCGTGTATCTTTGGGATGTTATTCTGAAAAAATAAAAAAATAATTTATAGATATTATCTTAGCGTATATATATATATAACATATTTCGTAAATTCTATTAAACTTATGTAAATACCAAATGATATCATTAATATTCTATAACTTATCGATTACTGAGAAGAGAAATATTTATCTTTAATGCATTGTAAATAACATTCCTTTTAAAATATTAAAGTTATAAAAAACACAAGAATTACAAATTACAAAATAAATCAGAAGCATAAGATAAAAGTTTCAAAATATATTAAGGGTTCATANTATATATATATATATATATATATATATATAAACCAGGAGTCCTTCGGGTAATTTCACGTAGAAGAAAGACGAAAAAATGTGGTGTACCAATGCTTTAGAGACAAATGTGGTGTACTTGTACTGTGAATATAAAACCTGTCACCGGTCCTCAGTGACCATGTTTTTCTTTAACTTCTTTTGTAAAGAAAGTATTTGTAAATAAAGAAGTATAATATTATTAGATTAACTTTATTATACCATGTTACCGTAAGTATTTTTATAAAATGAAAACATGTCCTAAGGTAATTTGAAAGAAAGCCGAACACTGATTATTCATCTCAGCTATTGAACAGTTGAAGTTTTTAAATTTCTTCCATAAACTTCTATTATAAAATAAGCTATGTTTAATCATGAAATATAAAACGTTCCGGTTATTTGTTAATGTTAATTTTGAAAAATGTTGTATCCTGAAATGGTATTTGCCATCACAACTCATCGCGCAAACTATACAGAAGTACAACTTACCACTTCTTATATATCAAGTCTAGACTAATCAAAGTTTTTTTTTTTTGAAGACTAAAAATAATAAAATAAACATTGAGTGGAAATTATTGCACAGTTCACACTCGGTGAAAATTTTCCAGAGATAATCTTCCTTTAAATCACATTTAATTTGATTGATAGAATCTCAATTGTTATTAATTTCATTTTAAAAATATGAAAATTATTAAACAATTTTCAAACAAACATTTTTATTTAATGACTATAATACTCCAATCGTCATTAAGAGATATAGAAAATTTTCATATTGGTATAATGGCGGCAGAGACAATTTAAAAGTATAATGTTAAATCAATAAAATGAATAAATACATTATCCAAATATAATTTGTTGGCTAACCTCAGACAGAACTGTTCACTAACACGTGTACAAAGCCTAGAATGAGGAATACAAATAAATCCCTTTTTCCCCTACTGTACTGACCAGTATTTTCTACGCAGCATTGAGTAGGCTTCTGGTATTTTATTTCAGAATTAGTTAGGCAGTGAAGCATTGTATTAGTAGTGATAACAGTTGTACTAACCTTTTTTGCTTCGGTCATGAAACATTTTAGGAAATTGTAAGCATGTTCACAGTTGTCCTCTACCTTTTCAACTGAAAATATAATAATAGTACATTATTAATTTAAAATTAATTAATTCTAATAAATTTATTGTTTATTGAAAAAAATTTTTTCTAACTTATTCATATATCTAATAATAATGGGTAAATAAAACTACTCAGAGATCAAGTACTTGGTCTAACAATTTGGCTATATCGAATTAATGTGTAAAATAGAAAAATGCATTATTTAAAAAATAACTTAAAGTACTGATTTAATTTGTGAATTTTTAAACTTTAAAAATCGTCTTATAAAAGTACTATTTCAAGAAAATGAAGGAATACTCGAAAAACACGACCCTTTACTTTCAATAATTCAGAATCGAAAAGAGGTAATAAAATTTGCTAGAATATTTATTTAGGGCAATATTTTGTTGTTTTTTTTTTTAAATTAATTGGCATATTAAGACTTTAGCCACTTCAATTTCAGCTCTGTTTTCAGTGGGACATGCTTAAAGGACTGAATATAGGATAAGTGCCTTCCTCAAAAAGATATTCTTCCAGAATAGATATATTTTTCTTGTGGTTATAATGGATCCAAAGAAGGTTTGATATTATTCGTATCAACATGATTAGGTCAGTAGATAAATATATATATTATCGGTTCAATACTATATTGCTTTATGAACTAATAAGAATCCCTGTTTCCTTAAAACTATTTATTTATTTCCGAATTTCCTATAAGTTTAGTAAATGTATGTGTTCCGAGTAAAATTTATAAATAAATGATAATATAATATTATATAAGCAACATTTTGTGAAGTTTTT
>KZ808260.1:80583-92100 GCA_000696205.2 Oncopeltus fasciatus
TATAATATAATATAATTAAGAAGGGATCATATTTTTAGATTATACCCTTAAGTAGGACCAGTGAAGTTGTGAAATATATTTTTCAAAAGTTTTACCTTGTGGAACATCTACAATAAATATGAATGTCGTAAGAACATCATGTTTTCTGCGGTCAATGAGATCAAAGCGGACTTAAGTTTTAATAAAAAGATTATGTTTCCCTCGTTCTTTCATTTATGTGGTACCATAACAGCCATTTTTTTTTGTTTTTTTTGTTTTTTTTGCTGGTCTGGATCGTCAGAATACATTTCTTCACAGTCAGCTTCCATTACATCCCAGTTTTCTATCCATCAGCTACAATTGAAATATCTTTATAGGAAATGAGACTTCCCCATTTTACATTGACTAACAATTGCAGGTACAATTACAAGCACAATGACAATGCAATTAATTCCAATAGAAAAACCATTTTGTACGTATCGCATGCAATCTTAAAAATAATTTTCTTCTTCCATGTGGTGTCTATTTAAGCCTAGTGTGCCTTCAATAATAGAAAATAGGAAACATAAAAAAACTATCAGTTTTCCAGTAAATAATTCATAAATAAGTAAAAAATACTTTAAGAAGAATAAAATTAATTGGTAATCTCCAGTTTAAGCTTTTCATCCAGAGAATATAAAAAGACATTTTAACAGAGCTAGAAAATATTTTTAAAAAGTCTAACGGATAAGTAGGCCAAGCAGTAAAAATAATTTTATACGTGTGTGTGTGTGTGTGTGTGGGCGTATATGTCGAAATATTTTAGTTTGAACAAACCATTATCATGTTAAATAGATGAATATTTAGAGAATCTCTTCAAAAATTACCATGAACAGTTTATTACAAAACACAAGCACACACTCACTTTGAAAAAGTACGTCTGCATACAGAGCTGACTAAGAGGAACGGAAAGATGGTAAATTAATACAAAACATAGGAAAGATAAATTGAAAAAAAAAAATTTTAATTCTTATTACATATTTTTGTTTCCTAACCATCATAATATTCAATATGATAAGGAAAATTTTTCCTTTTGTAAATTAATGAGCAAATAACCCCTCTAATTTACGGGTGCATTCAAAGCAGCGATTAAAATATCATTAGCAATTGAGTTTAGAGTAAACAATAAATAATAAAATTTACAAATAGCAGTAAGCAATATTGAAGTAGAAAATTATGGACTTCATTAGCTTAAAAAATGTTTTAATTTCGATTTTTTCGAATTGATTTGTTTTATACAAATCAATTCGAAAAAATCAAACAATGTTGTGGCAAATGGAGAATAAAAATCAATGAAGAAAAATGCGTTCAAGTTAATTTCCAACTGCGGAAAAAAGACTTCCCTGAAATTGTGAAATTTAACAATATTCCTATACCTCATTCAAATTCCATTCGTTACCTTTGGTTCCATCTTGACTCACGACTTACATGGGGAGAACATACTAAAATTAAAAATCAGAACTCAATCGGCGATATGGACTTCTTTACAGATTCATGAATAACAACTCCAATGTTGGCTGCACAGATTCATGAATATGAAATCCAATCTTACGGTAGAAAACAAACTGACGCTCTACAAAACCTTGTTACGACCAATCTGGACTTACGGGGTAGAAATCTGGGGTGCCGCCAAGCCTACCGACATCCAACGAATCCAGTCCTTTCAATCCAAACCCTAAGAACAATCGCAAATGCTCCCTATTTCGTATCCAATTCATCCCTTCACCAGGATCTTAATATCCCTTTTGCTTAGGATCTAATTTCTTCCCGCTTCATCCTTTTCCACAGTATACTGCCATTCCATCCTAATCCACTATCACAGACCATTAGGTTAATAGTATTTGTTATATTATTATTAGATGTTGTTATCCAGATTATGGCCATCCTTTAAACAACTTTCTTCATCTGATTTCATTCAAAAGTTAATTTATTTAAACGTTTGTAACAGAAGGCCTATATATAGAATTTGGTTTCCATGTTTAATAATATGATACCCAACAAACATAGATTAAAATACCTTAGTGTTTACCTTATACCGAGTATGCAAAAACACATACATTTGTGATCGGGCAATATTTTTAACTTCTCCTAAACTCAAAAAAAATTTAAGAAATTATTTCATGGAACAAACGTAAATAGCTTGATTTTCTTACAAGAAAATTGAGTAAATTACCACTCTTATTATTTTTTTAACCTGAGTGTTCTATTTGGAATTAGGGTTTCAGGTCAAAAGTTCCAGTGTAACTTATAATTAATAATTACAGACGACAAATTTTCTTATTTGAAGAAAGCCTTGTTACGCAATGCCTAGATGGGTTCTGACCAAGATAAGCCACTTCGCGAACTCGTTTGAAAAGGCCTTAAATTTTGGGGAGACAATAAAAAAACTGCACTGTTTTTGGATAAATAGTTTTTAAAAAAATAAGACAAAGTATTAGAAATAAGATACTACTCGTCATTTTGCCTCTCTAAATATCAGTTTTTTTTTATATTACAAATTTTTTAATGACCCTAATACGTAGATTCGTAATCTGTCACGAAGCAATCGCAAACATTCTAGATACACAAGCCACAAGACTAGTAGTTTGGTTTCCTGTCTCTTCTAGATCTGAAAACACATGGGGAACCTCTAGAAAACTTATAAAAACAATTTATTTTTCCCACCCAACGTTAGAGCTACCCCACTACCTAGGTAATGCTTTATTAACTTTTATTCGTGAGGTGACGCTTATTAATAAAACCAGTTAGATTAGAAGGGGTAATCCTCTTGTTATCTGCGGGAGTGATGTAAGGCAGTCCTAACTCGAGATGATGTATCTGGTTGCGTTATATCGGCTGGCGCGTGGGGATACTGCAGGTTCTATTTGTCTAAAAAATGTAAGCCGAAACGTTGGCAGATAATCCTTTATTAAAAAATACATTTTTTTAAATTTGTGTATTTGGATCTACCTTGACCGAACCCCAACTAAAATCATCTTCGAGTTCTATTTATCTGTCTCGGGCTACCCGTATATCTGAGACCAGTTTACGGAAGTTTATCAAGATTACTTGATGCACTACGAACATTCTGATGGTCAAGTCAGGGAGTTCAGAAGGGGAGTTAACGGACATTTGGAATATGGTGTGCAACAAAAAACTGTTACTCTACGGAGGAAGTGTTTTCTTCAGGGGGAGGGGGGTAATGTTAGTGATATAATATAATATATGATAGGTGCACATTTCAAGGAATATTAAAACATATTTGCCATTATGACTCTTATATGGTGAAGTGGCCTCTTGCAAATACAGTATATATTTATACCAAAATAATCCCACCGAATCTCATACATCAGAAGCTTTTCACCAAAACATGTCATAAATTTTATTGTTATTAACATGTTTCTATTTCTGTGATAACTGTTCTTTAAGTATGATCTAATTGATTCAATTTTCTTGATGCACCACTTTTTTTCTTTTTGCTTCTACGGTCTCCAAAAATATGCCTAAATACTTCTTGCGGGTTCGACGCTGAAGAAAAATTAATTTTTACCCAGCTTTGGAACATCATGTGATGGGTTGAAAGTAGATTGAGAGCGAATATAGGTCCAGGGGGTTTTATCTGGAAAACCAAACTGATAAGAGCCAACCAATGTGAAGGCAGACTTAGATCAAAATCCGGTTCCAGGCAGGTATAAAAAATAAAGTAAAAAGGAGTCTCTCAAATTCTACTATCAGACCTGAAGAAGATATCAAATGATGTGCGAAAGTTCGGCAAAAACTGCTCGAGCTCAGAAGAAATGGTTATAAGGAGCAGGTGTTTCTTTAATCTGAAAAGTTTACATATCTATATTTGCTGACTATAATTCTGAGTTTGCATGTAAACGATTATTTATGGCATGATGAATTATTGTAGATATTTTCCTTTTTAGGGTGAAGAGATTCATTTAAAAATAAAGTAATGTGATATCAATATCTATTTTTTATTATTCAAGACTCTTCCTACATTTAACAATGAAATAATTTTAAAGTATATATTATAAGAAATAACATATAAATATTAAATAAATTAAGTAATATTCATGATATAAACATTCACCAACGTTACTACTCCCATTTAGCAGTAAAATTTATACTGAAAGAAGAAAAAAAAAGGTATCAAGATATTTATTTTTAAAAAACCAGAAATATCAATCACTAAACCTCAGCATAAGTTCAGATAAAACAGTTTAAAATTAAATGGGATATACAAATTTAAGCTTAACATTAATAGCTAGTTGGGCTTAGGATGTAGAAGTCGCAAGAAGAAGAAAATTAGGGTATAAATTGTGAAAAGAAAAATTATTATATAATATGGTGTGGACCAAGACAAGATGTAAAACAAATAACCAGACTGTATCCTACCGTTTGAGAAGTGTAACCTAGAATGGTCAGAATGGCCATTGCAGAAGTGCAATCAAGTCTCCATACTTAAGCGATGGTAAGAGATTCAGCCATCCAAACACTACTTCTATCTTTAAATAGAGGAGAATATGGGCTTATAAACAGGCTCTCGGGTAAATTCACCCGTTCATCATTCATCGTTCGACGGGGTAAGAAAGAAATTGAGCTATCCAGACACCACTGCTTGTTTTAATTTGATTGGGCTTCCTCATATCCAGTGCTCTCAAATATTTCACCACATGTAAGAGTTTTAGCCTTCCATACTACTAGCTCTAACTTGTATGTTAACGTTTTATTTATTTAAATAAGCATCTATATGCTGCTTTAGAAAAAGCATATTATGCAAGATATTTAAGATTAGAATTACAAGTGTTGAGCAAGGTCACTAATTTTTAAAACATAAAAACCAAATTCGATATTTGAATTTGTTTTTTGCAAGTTTTCATTATTATTCATCTTTGGTTGAAATTTAATAAGGGAAAGGAGGGTTTATAGAGGGACCAAAATTTATAATAAAAATATCTGTGTTGTTATATAATTTATGACAAAAGTTTATAGAATGTAATAAGTGTAATTTTCTAACATTTACTTACAATAATATTTTTCTCCAAAAAATATATTAAAAAAGAAGTTTACAAATGCAGCTAAGATGGGTGCACGCTTCCTCCAATCTATCTTCCCGGCCAGTCTAGAAGAAACTTTGGTGGCATACCTTTTACATTTATTGTTATATATGTCTCTTAAATGGCTCTTAAATTAAATCATGTAATTTACTCTAATTAAATCCCATCTTTAATGAAATGTGGAAAATCGACATATTACGAAACGACATTTAAGATTTAAATATAAAAATGTATTTTTATCTGTAGTAAGAAAAATTGGACCATCAAGAGAGCAACTATCACAAGAGTAATTTAAATATATTTCTTACAATTAGCAAGCCTAATATTGAGATAAGAAAAGATACTATTAAACATGAATATAAACTGTGGTGTCGGAGAGTAAATTTTGTAAATAATCTATGTATCATTTTTCACGAGTTTTCATTTCAGGCTTCATTTCAGTCACAAAGGTAACCAATGACTTCATTTACTGGAATCTCAGGAAAATGAAAGATTGATATTTTCTCAGCACTTGTAAGAAATATATTAGTACAATGTGACTATAGCACAGTATAGTCTGAGATTTAGTGGATGGGGTATACATGTAAGTCTGAGTTCACTAAGATTTTGGTCAATACTTCTATCGGAAACAATTAGAGCATGAAACTTTTGGAAAAAAGCATATTTTACTTCTTGTTTTCCTGTAAGACTTTATTATAAATGACACACAAATTCTTAGACCTGCTTTCATAAATTCTCTTTTACGTCCCATCAATTAAAGAGAGAAAAAAAGTCTATTTACCAATAACCTTTATCAGGACTCAACAATCCTGTGCTGGAAGTATCATTGTATTATTAATTCATGAAGATATGGAGAATAGGAAAGAACAGCTTTAGAAAATTATTCACAGGAATGAAATAAAAAATTTTAGACATGGATCTAAATGGCATAGAATAAATTTATAATTTACTTTTAAATAACTTTTTTTAATTGCATTATTCTAGCAAATAACAAATTCTCTTGTCTTCTCAAAAATATTATTTGTAGTAGGTTTTCCAGTGGTAGCTTTTGAAAAATTTCTACAAATCTTCACCGATCCCACATTAGAGATGCTGAAAATATGATCCGTTAAAATTGTATATATATGCCTGTACAAGCTCTAGCATCTGCAGTTTTTGTAATAATGAAAAAAAATTCGGTATTCAAGCTTCTTTAAGCAAACTATTGAATTAGTAATAAGCTGAAATCAGTTTGTTTGTTGTTTTTTTTCTTCATATTATTTTTATGAAGTGTTGGCAATGAGATGGGCCATTTCCTATTCAGGCGACGTGGTGGATTATCAGGATGGGTAATACTGTATAGAGTTTGGGCTAAAGGATTGGGATGCATGGAAAGGCCAGAGTGGAATTAATTAAAACGGGTTGTAATGATGTCTTTAACTAAAGGGATTTTAATGTCATTGTGGAGTAAGGAGTTTGCGACGTAATAGGGAGCATCAACTAAGATTGTTAGGATTTTGGATTGAAAAGACTGTATTCTTTGGATGTTGGATGGTTTAGCACTAAAAAAAATGTATGTTCAAATTCACACCATTTGAAATGTAAGTAATTATGAGTTGTATATACATTTATCTATGCCATTATAATCATTTCTTTGTGTAAACATAGTATTTTGGTAATTAAATAAATATAAATAAGGAATTGTATCAGCTGATGAGAGATATTTAGCAGTTGGGAGCACTGGCTATTTGTAGTCGTCCTTCGGGAACAGGTAGCCAGGAGCTCTCCCTTCTCTAGTGTCAGTAAATAGCTTGCATAGACGGAAACCGTTATATAGCCAGGCCGGGAGGTAAAAGTTTTATTTTACCCTGGTTTGTGAGCGCTAGCCTTCGATGGCCGCTCCCATTCCGCTGAGGGGAGATATATCGCCGGGTGAGTCAACAACGAGTATGCATGCATGTTCTCTGCACTCTCGCGTGGCGTAATCGTGGCGCAGTCATGGCAGTCATTGATGCAGTGAGGGCCGTAGCCGTCGAAACTGCACTTTGGGCTGCCTCCTACAGGGGCTACTACTTCATTGTGTCCAACAGCATCGTCGGTCATGTTGTATGTTGTCAAATTGTATTTTTTGGATCTACTTTGACTGAACCTCAACAAAAAGTCGTCCATTATTACTGGTTGACATTGTTCGTATGCTGGATATGAAGATAATTTGAGAAATTCGCAGGGAAGAATTAATCCCATCTAAGCCTGTTTAGATCTTGACATTGGAGCCTTTCACTATTGCTAAATTTTGTTACGCCTTATGAAATTTCTTCAATAAATTAAATGCATCAAAAACTGGTGGCTATAATGCCCAAAACATAAGTTAAATTAATAAAATATCATAACATTAGGAGCAAATGATATATTACACATTTGTGTGCTGTATTTNTTCATCCCAAAGAGTGACTCCATCACAGGCACAAATTTTCTTAGCATTTTCAAAGAGACCTGCTGATCTTGAGATTATCCCACAAGCTAACCTAAAATATTTAAATTAAAAATATTTAATAAAATGAAAATGAATGCCTTTTATCTAAGAAAAATATCTGTGTATTTACTGACACCATACTAATTTACTAAATAAGAAACATTCAGATAATTCTCAATATGGATAATTACATAAATATAATTATAATTACATTAACTTAAAATTGTGTACTACATAGAAGAAATCATAGTAAATAATTATCACACTAAAAAAAAACCCCATATAAATAAGGGAATATTCACAATAACAAAAAAATTAAACTTAAGCAGGAGTGTATATACTTCTGAGCCTGATAAGCTTCAATACACAAAATAAATGAACAGCATTGGTCTTTGTGAAATTTTTTCTAGAATAGAAAAATCAATGACTTCAAGCTTTTAAACAAAATTGCTATACCTACTATATCCAAGTGTTTTATGTTTATGACAAAACCATCTATTAGCTGACAAGGCTAAATACATATTGACATTGAAGCATTGGCAACATCCTCTCATTTATTTAGATATATTGATTACACTGGGGAACACATTTTTTGTTGAGTTAGATCTGACACTGTTTTTACACTAATTCTTGGCGTCTGAATCTGAGAATAACCTCAGATATTGTCTATCACATCAACTTTTTAAACTACAGGATATCCTCAGAAATCATAAAATCATGCATTTAAAAAAACATTAAGTAAAAACGAACCAAATGTACAGTTTACAAAACATTTAATGTAAGTTAAATCAAGTTCATACATATAAAATTGTTTAATTAATGAACAGTACTTAAAAATAAGATAAAAATTTGCGTTTGTCGCTTTTTCTATAGTTTTTAGTTTGTGTACATTTGGGCTTGGTGCTCCATGTACACAAACTAAACACTATAGTCCAAGTCAGCCATCATATGTACGTCCCATCTTCCTTGATACCTTGCTTCCATGACCCTCAAACTTTGATGGTAATGCTCACTGCTCCAAGATTGTCTGAGAAATTAGCAAGGTGGCTGTGTAAAAAATGCAATTTAATGCTCATGTTACAAACTAGCTTTTGGAAGCTTTCTAATATTTACCGTTTCTTCTTACGGGTTGGACTGTGTCAAATTGTTGTTATTTGCCGAGCTTTCGCACATCATGTGATGGTTTCTTCAGGGCTGAAAAGAGAATTTATTAGAAAAGCTTACAGGCTTTCAAATAGTTGCTGGACGATTTCGGAGTAATTCAATGCTCGTGTATTTCCAAAAAAGTCTTTAACAATGTTTTTAAATGCCATATCCGTATTCCCCTTCTTCCAAAGAGAGAAATTCATTGAAAACTGTCACGGGGACTTCGGCTAAATGCGGTACTGGGCGTATAGCTGTCGGTAAACTAGGATACTCTATTTTACATTTGGTTTTCTTGTTATATCCCGATGTTTTCCCTATACAAAAGTAACAATCACTTGAATGATCTTTGAGCTTGCGCCAAATCATAGGTATACCAAATGGAAGCTTAGTTATGGATCTTAGAAGCTTACCCCTTGGTACACATCTGTAAACCCTCAACACACTGTTGACACACTTTATGAGGTTCCCATGCTTTATCTTGATCACTTTAAAATAGGCAAAATATGCTTGCCCGACAAATGTACTGATGTTCACGTAGGCTTCGTCGGTCGTCAGATGTATTTACCATTTCATCTTCCGGGTTGGACCGAGTCAAATTGTTCTTATTTGCCGAGCTTTCGCACATCATGTGATGGCTTCTTCAGGGCTGAAAAGAGAATTCTCTTTTCAGCCCTGAAGAAGCCATCACATGATGTGCGAAAGCTCGGCAAATAAGAACAATTTGACTCGGTCCAACCCGGAAGATGAAATGGTAAATACAAATGTACTGATGTTTGTCCTTTGACTGGGAATGGTAAAATTGCCACATATATAACAAAATGAATCAGGGCTGTTTTCGCACTTTCACATCGCATCCTACACGTCGTAGGAGCAGAGGTAGCCATAAGGAAACCTTTCAGTTCAAACACACTATGTAGTTCTGAACACTCACCTAACTTAGTACTAAATACTGCTTACCGACATACAACGTTTGACCACAGTATAACAGATGTAACTAAACAAGCAGGCCTAGACCAGCATGCGACCCACCCACATAGAAACTGAACGTGACGTGATAGAATAAAACTAAAAACATTTTTAAACCAGCATGCCTAATTCTGTAGAAAACAGCTAAAAATCTAACTCAACTGAAATTAAGTTTCAAAATGTTCCTCAGTGTTATAATTGTGATGAGATAAAATGAAACATAAAATAATGAGTCAGACTAAGTTGTTTACCTCTCACCAGAAGAGCCATCAATTTGGGAACTTTTAGTTTGTCCTCTGCCAAGGTCATCCAAGCTAGCAGTGACCACTATGCTTCGACCTATTACATCCCAAACCTTCACTTGACTGTCCTCAAGACGAAATTCAGCTCTTCCATCATTGCCAGCAAGAATGTTACCCAAGTCCCCAGTATGCTTAAGAATGAATAATAAAATAGATTAAAAATTTGGTAATTAAAATTAAATTGGAAATTACATAATCTAAAATTTATCTTTAAAGAAAGCAATAGTGCTTATCTTATTCCAGCTATGAAACTCAGATATAACATACATATCCAAGAAGTTAGAACAATTTAAACATCTTAGGGAATCCAAACAATTCATGTTAAAAGTGTCAAGGAGATACCAGAAAAATGGCATGTTTCTAATTTTATATGTCCTGATTGTCGTAAACAAAAAAAATATAAATAAATTGAACACAAGTAGAAAATATTTATGGAGGAATAATAGATTACAATCTGGACAAAATGTACCCTGGAATTACACTTCAGGGAGACAGACAACAAAGGCATAAATTTGAAAAATCACATGACTTATTAATTATTTATGATTTAAAAAGGACTTTAATTCATTCATTAAAGGAATACAGAGATGAATGATAAAATTATCACTTAAATTACTTAAATAAGTATAGCTTACCCTTTTTCCTACTCCATCTTCAGGGCCTCCATGACAGCTACCAGAAAGATCAAAGTGCTCACCAACACTGAAATGAAAAAATGCTTATTCATATAGAATAAAATTCATTTTATTTTATTTTAAAATGGAACGTTTTAAGCCACCAAAACTTAAAAATTCTCTTTCAGTAAATATCACTGAAAAGTATTATGATTGGAACAAGGAAAACTCCAAATTGTAAGAAAATATGACTTAAAGTGTACTGTTTGAGAAAAAAAAAATCAAACAAATTTTAACATGGTAAAATTTTAGTTGAAATATTTTATTTTCTGTGTAACTTCTACCCAACATATAACTCCAGAGAAAATTCCATTTTTTAAATTTACAAGTAAACTATCTTACCTGAATACATAAACATATAAAACTTAACTTTTATAAATAAACTTATTTGATACTGTGTACCATTTCATTCATTTCATAAGTTCATTTTCATAAAATTTGAAGGCATATTGCTTCCATTCCTGTGAGGTCTCTAATAATATAAGCATGATCATACACACTAAAGAGATTAAATGGTTTTAAATCTTAAAATAAATAATTCATAATTCAAGATGGCTGCTCCTAAGGACCAATGACCACAGGCTTTTCCCCCAAGGCAAACACATTGAAAATATAATTTTTTTTTTTACAAGTTTTCCTTGTATATCCACCATTTGAAACTCAAAAAAAAAAACTTTCAAATTCACATAGTCCTAATCATTTTATTTAATTTTCTGTAATTTTTATATTGAATAGGGGTATTTAAAAAGGGTATTAAATTATATTATTAAATATTTATTAAAAAATATTAATGTAGTATAATTTCAGCATTTTAAAAATGGAAGCAGATCTTTTTGTGCATAATAATTAACTATAAAAATAATCACTTTTCAAACATGATAATTTCTTTTTTTTTTTTTTTTTTTGTTTAAATTAAA
>KZ808260.1:94831-105178 GCA_000696205.2 Oncopeltus fasciatus
AAAAAAAAAAAAAAAAAAAAAAAAAAAAAAAAAAAAAAAAAAAAAAAAAAAAAAAAAAAAGGCTTAAAAATTCTATTCATTTCTTGATGCCGTTTTTTAAATAATAATTTTTTCGACAGAATTTTTAATTTATTGTTGCCTCCTTCAATGACTAAGCCGTGACTTTCAACAAACCTGAAAATATGACAGTTCACTTCACACCCATCAAAATGCTCAGATAGCCCAGAATTTATCTTAGAAGGTATTCCTGAGATTGCATTGCATTTTACTTTGGTAAACCTGAATTTCCAAGGTTAGAGCTTTCAAATGTAAATAACTAAATAATCGAACAATAATTTTGAAAAGTTTATACAGCTATTTATTTCATTACTGAAAGCTCTTCCATAGGAGACTATTTCAGACAGAACATAATAACCAATTTTTCTTTAAGAACTTCTTATAAATTGAGGTAGAAATGACAAAATGTATAATGTAATAGGTCACAGAACTGCAAAAACTAAGCAAATTCTTCAGCATCATAGTAAATGAATATGTATTTGAACTATACCAGTCATGCAAACACCTCTCTTGGTGTGAAAATGTTTCAATTTTCTAATAACACAAAGAAGCAAATAAAAGTCCGTCATGCAGGAAATGAGTAACAGAGTTCATATATTTAATTATGATATAGATAAATTAGAATAAACAACTGAAATGGCCATTAAAGCCCTGTTAAAAAACATTCTAGAGAAACGCTAACGTCCCTGAGGATGGCTCAGGAGAGTAGAAATGGTGGGAGGAAATTATCTACCTCAATTAATTTTTAAATATCATCCTTATTGTGTGCCTTTCAAAAAATGTTGCAAGACATAAATGATGGAAATTGAAATTTTGCATTCATTCTGTTTCATAATTTTTTTTCAACACACTAAAATATAATGTAATGTAATAACAAAGATTGACAATTATTCTGTTTTGTCTGCCTGCAAAGTACCTCTTCTTCTCATTCAACCAAAATCAAATCTAATAATTTAGAAGGCAAAATGCAAATATTGAATTCAGTTTGTTATTTAAAAGTAAAGGACCTGATTATATCTCAAATTTACATCCTAAAATATATTCCCCAATTTACATAATTTTTCTTGTTAATGTTACAAAACATATATGTCAGAAAATTAACACTAATGATTTCAAGTTTTGGTTTTCAAAAAACAACCACAAAAAAAAACCTGCCCCTTGATTGATTTTAGCCTTTAATAAAATCAGACTTCTTCGTGTTTAAAAGTGACATTTAAATTGAGAACTAAAAAAAATTAGGCAAATATTTAAAGGACCCAAATTTAACAAAATGAGTCAGGGAGGAGTGAATGGGTAATAGTCAGAGTCAATCATCTACTTCACACTAAGAAAAATTTAAACAAGGTTACATCGTATCCTATTGTGAAAAAAAAAGTAGGTAATCTCCTATAATCCATTCTGCAAATACGTAACGATTCACACAACTTTTGACATTTAATACATTAGTTTAAAAATTAGCAACTGACCATACTTGCTTCCATATCCCTTAAGAACAGCTATAGAGCCTGTACTTTCCAGTAATTTCTGAAGAGTACTTGATGTCAAAGTAGATTCAATTAGAACTGTTCCATTATCCACAGAAACTTCAAAATGTTTTATACCATTAGCATTTTTCAAAGCATTTCTAATCTTTTCTGCGCAAGAGTTGCACTTCATTTGAACAGCAAATTCAGACTAGAAAAAATAAAAATAAGATAAATATATTTCTTACATTTCAGAAACTGACTTATTTGTTAACGGATCAAAATATTAGTTTTCAGAGCAAACCAGTATTTTTTATATTTCTTTTTAAAAAAATAAAAAAGCTCGTGGCTCAAGCTGATAATATAAATATTGCACAGAATGCACTCACGATTAGTGACATTATATAAATTTGATTTTCTGGATCAATCTTAATTTTGCCGAAATTGTATTTCAACTTATACTAAAGCTAATTTAATCAAATCATATCTATCCAATTCAACATGACTGTCAATTATTTGTCATAACATTACAATGTGATTTCAAGGTCAAGTTGCCGGCCCAAAGAAGATTGTTAGGTTTTGCTGTAGTACATATAAAGCTTTAGAGTAACTCAAAATAAAATAGTCTATGATGTCATTCACCATGAAAATCATTTGGCGTGTCTAAATTAAAGTTGTTACCAAACCCAATAACCGTCATGGTTCACTATTTAATCTCCAAAATAAAATAAATATATCACATTTTTCATCACAATTTGAAAAAAAAATGTGACATGAAATAAAAAAAAAATTGAAAAATTAGTCTGGAAAAAAACATTTGCTGGCAGAAAGGACAGGTTATTGAAGAAGGAAAATGAATGAAAACAACAGTCAAATTGATAGGGCAACGAAATATTGACTTCTCAAAATAGATAAATTCGTCATTGTTTATTCTAATGTAATTCACTCTCCTAAAAGTTCTGGGAAGAGAACTTTTGTTGAGTTCACTTCAATAAACATTCCAACTAATATGGATGGGTTAGCATGCTAATGCTTCCCCAGATGTTTCTTCTTCTTCCATAGCGCTGCGCTTGCTGTAAGCCACCACCGGGTCTGAGCCTCCTCCAATAGCTTCGACCAGTTAGCTTGGTCTTGAGCTGCGGTCTTTCAGTGTGGGTATTGAGGAGCTTTATTAGGTGCGCAGTCACACTAGCCAGCCTCCTCACTCTTGGTCTTCCTAATCTTTTAGTGCCATGGTTCCCCATTCCTTGGTTTAGCAAAGTTTTCGTCTGAGCCTATTCTTGCAATTTGACCAGCTCTTAGTCGTCGTCTAAGGCTGATAACTCCTGTTTTCTGAGGTGCCCCCACCTCTAATTGATCCATACATCCGGCGAATCGCATTTCTTTCGAATGCTGAGGTCCTTTCTTCGTCAGCCTCTGTAGTTGCAAAAAACCTCAGAACCTTAAATAAGCTTCGGCCGCACTTGGGTCTTGTACAAGTATACCTTCGTTCGGTTGGACAAGAAAAGGAGTCTAATGTTTATGACCAAGCAAAAATAGCACCTGTTGGCTGCAGTGATCACTAAGGATTTTCTTATAAATAATGTTGAGTTCAGAACTTAAGTATAAAAAAATATTTACAAATGGGCAATTCCTCAGCTCTTTACACACTCAAAATGATTCTCTTTCTTAAGCAACTGGCAGATTATGGACTTGGTTCAGTCTTATTACATTCTTTCTCTCCCCTGATTGGCATAAAAATGTCGTGCAATAATTTATTTAAAGCTTCTCCACCGGTTTCTAAGAGCTCAGGATGTCTCCTAGTCAGGTCTGGAGCAAACAATTTATCGTCCACCCTTATGATTTTAGCATATCAAGAACCTTCGTATCTCCTATTTATCGGTAATGAATAGAAGATTTTTCAAAACTCTTGTCAAGATAACAAAGTGAATCGCTTAATTTTCTTGCTATATGGCCCACTCGGAATCCTTTGAAATTCAGGCACAGTACATATGCATGAATGCAGGAAAACAAGATTCGTAAAAAACCATTTTTAGGTTATATCATTGGTACATATCTTGCGTTTCTCTATGTAAAGCATGGCAGAAAGGTAATATTCTTGCTATCAGTTGAGCATCCCTCCTAGACATGGCTGGAACAAGGCGGTTCAAAAAACGAAGGAGGGAAGCTAAAGAGAATGTTAGTAATTTTGTTTTTAAAATTTGTGGATTTATCCCCATATTTAACTTGCTTCAACCCTAAAGATTGATACAAATTGAATTTGATTTTGCAGAAAAATGTTAATGAGAAAGAAAATGGTGAGAGGAAGGCTTACCACCCAATTTTAAGGGAAAACGAAGATTTTGTTAAGTACTACAAGGTAACATGCGCATAGGGTTATTATTTTTTTTTTTTTTTAATGTTTGAATATTTATTTTACTGCTTAAACATTTTCTTATGTGCTTAACAGAAAACATGTTTGTTTATTAAACCACAAGTTAATTTTGAGCTATTTAAATATTAAGCTATTATTTGAGCTATCCTTTCATATTATTAAAAGTCTTGTGGACTGTAATCAATTTGTTTTTCATGGGTTGTACAGAGACGCTTTGCACATTTTGAATGGGCAAGAGCTCTCAGAGAAGAGATTTTGAAGGGTTAGGATTGTTGTGTTAGCTTATCTAATTTAGTGTGTAGCAATGCTAATTATACTGCTATAACAGATACAATTTGTTTTAAAAAAAAAAAAGGTCAAGAGAAAGGTCCATAGTTAGTAATTAGGTTAAATTATGATTGCTGTTATTCTTATCAATGATGCAATTTTGTGTATAAAAAATTCTTTTGGACATTTATTTTAATGCAACAATCTAGTTGAATTCAAATGTATGGCATCTTATTAGTAATTAAAATGTTATCATTATTTATTTAGCTTGCTTATAAATAAAGAGGATTGTGCATGTGTGGTTTACAAGGATTGGAAAGATTTTATAACTGTATATTATGCATTCACAATTTTTAAAATACTGAAACCGAATTCGGTATTTAAGCTTCTTTTTGCAAACCATTGTCTGAGTAGGTTAATGACTGAAATTGATTTAAGAGAAAGATGGAAGGAAGGCCAAAATTTTAATTCTTAATATCTTTGTTATTATTAGCGTTATATAATAAGAAAATGTATAGAACAAAATCAGTGTAAAATATAAAATTATAACATTTATATTTAATAATATTTAAAAAAATAAAACTTATTAAGAAAGATATTTAAATACATAAAATATAGAAATAAAATTTGGTATTTAGGCTTTTCATTGACCCTTAAAAGAATTCATCGGATGAAGGACATGGGGGGGTTCAGAGGGAGACTGAAATTTATAATTGTATTATCTTCCTTGTTATTTGAGTTTTGAAAAACTTCATTGACTTTTATTTTTAAATGCTTGTTAAAAAAAAAAAAAAAAAAATACAAATGCTGAGGGTGAGTGCTCTCTCTTCCTTCCTGGGCAGGAAGAGCAAATCTTGGTGGGCCCCAAAATACCTTTTATACCCATTGTACTCTCGAATAGGAAATCTGTTTAGATTATGCAGCTCCTGTGTTCTTATTTTATCTAATAGATAGGATCGGAGAAACATAGACAAAATTTTCACAATGATGAGTGGAGAAAATATGAACAACATTTTCACAATGATAGGAGCGAAGAAAATATGAACAATATTTTCATAATATCTAAAATATATATAATCTTTTAGGAGTTTAGGAAAATAAGTTATACCATTTTTGGACAAAATTAGAACATGGGAAAGCAAAATTCAGAGAATGGCTTAAACAGAAAACTTAAATTTTTTTCTCCTATCCATTTAACAGTCATACTTTTTATTTTATTTTATTTTTATCACTCTTTCATTAACTTAGGGATATGGATAGAGGTGCTGTTTACAGGTATCCAAACTATTCTTAACACCCCAGCTTATTTCTTGATCAAATTTTGCCCATGGCAGAATTTTTATCCACACTGTTAGGATGAGTGAACCGAAAGAATCCCATCGGGGAAGTCAGTTCCCAGGTTATATTATATTATGGGAGTCTATAGTTTATATGTTCTATTTTTAAGTACTATAATAATGGTATGTCATGATTAGAAAGAAGTAGAGGTATAGAGATAAACGAGAATGGATTTTTTTACATTAATATAAAGGGGTGTATTAAAAAAATTAACAATTTTTCAAATTCAAAATGTTTTAATACTTACCAATACTTAATAATCCCTAATCTTGTTATATCCCATTTAACTTCTTTAAGGAAAAAACCTTTATATTAATTTCTATTTTATCAGAAATTCAGTAGAATTGATGTATTGATGTCTAACATTAATAAATTAAACTAATATATTAAAGGTCATTGTGAAACGTACAAGAATTTTACTGTCTCATTTTATTTAATTTTTTAAGTTTTATTTAAAGTGATTTTCTATTTAATTTCATTATTTTTTTTTTTTGTGTGTATCTTTAGAAACAAGGAATTGTGCCTTTGGAAGAATGGGAAGAGTTCATAGCTATTATGAAGAAAGATCTCCCTACTGCCTTTAGAATTACTCCTTGTTCTAAAGTTGAAGCCCAGAGACTATTAGAAATCGTTAAGGGAGAATTCTTTGAAAAACTTGTAAATCCTGACGATGGAACAGAGAGAAAACCACCTAAGCCACTTCCGTGGTAAGAAACTACATGTGCAATTTTGCTGTTCCAAAATTGTCCAGATTGCATATATCCCTCTAAATCTTGTAATAAATTTTTCAGGATGGTTGAACTATCTTACCTACTGTATTAAGAATATATCGAGGTGTTATCCTCTGAAGGTTGGAGAGGGAGATATGCAATTTCCTTTTTGTATTCAACATTAGTAATTAACAATTACATTAATTATTTACACATAAAAGACTTTGGACTGAAATGTTGAGATCGAAAAAGCAACAACTAATTAGTATTAGTTGTCTGATCTATTAATTTCATTTGGCACACTTATTATTACATTTACTTATTATTATCATTATTAAAGCATTTTATTTGAAGAATAAAATTCAAAATGTTTGTGTTTAGGTTTTTTAATAGTGATATTAGTTGTGGTAGTAATCCCATGTTAAATTTTATGCAAGAAATGCCAAAGGAACCTGAAAAAAAATCTTACTTGAACCCGAGTCTCCTGCTTTCTGGAAAAGTATGCTGACCCCTACACCACTGAGGCAGGCTAGATAATCTCTCCAACTCCCCGCACTTTACTCCGAGTCTAAACCCCCCTAAGTAAGACGAATATATCATCTTATACTTTTTTGCAGACTTTAAAACGAGAGACTAACAAATAACCGACAATGCTCGTTCAAGTATAAGACGATATATTTGTCTTACTTGGGGGTTTAGACTCAGAGTAAAATGCGGGGGATTATCTAGCTTGCCTCATTGGTGTAAGGATCAGCATACTTGCCCGGAAAGCAGGAGACCTAGGTTTGAGTCCCGGCTGAGGTTTTTTCTGGCTCCCTTTGCATTTCTTGTATAAAATTTATGTCCCTGAACTCTTTTTGCTAGTTTAGTCAAAGTGCCTCTGAGTGTTAGGGTGTATGATACAACCAACACTCTCTTCTGAGTTCACTGTTCAACAGCACATAATAAGATGGGCTACTGTGTAGTAAGGCAGGCATTAGAAAAGGTATTTTTTTTAAATTATTCATTATTTTAAATTCATAATATTAAAGACTACCTTAATAATGGAATGTCACTATATTAATTTTTAAAAAAGCAATGAGAGGGGAGTGGTACATTCGAAAATATTATAAACAGAAAGTATCGTTTTTTTCCTTAGCAATAGCTGACCAATAGGTCAGTCAAAATTCATATTTAATATTTGATGTATTTTAATAATTGCATGTCACAATGAAAATCGAAGTGGGGAGAAAGGGTATTCAGAGATAAGCAACTATCATAACTTTTTGGCTCGACTATTCAGGGTTTATATTTCTTATTTAATATTCTACCAATAATAGTATTATAAATATAAATNAGAAAGCTCAAGACTTCTATTTTTTTTCTTTAGCTATTTATACTTTAGAATTGATATAACATACTATTTTAAAATAATTTCTGTTTAATTAAAACTTAAGTTTTGGAGACTCCAAAATTTTTTATAATATTTAATTTATCAATAGTACATGCACAAAATATTATACATATACCTTGTATTTCTTTTCTGTGGCTTTTATCCTCCTTAAAAACAATGATATATGAAAGACATACATACCATAAAGTATTTTCTAGAAATTTAAACATTTTTTATCAACAATTTTAGGTATCCCAATGGGTTAGGTTGGCAGCTGGACCTGACTAGGAAGGACATTAGGCGATCTGAAATCTTCTTCAGGCTCCATAACTTTTTGATTTCAGAAACTGCTACTGGGAATATTTCCCGTCAGGAGACAGTCAGCATGATACCTCCTCTTCTTCTTGGTATTCAGCCCCAGCACAAGGTATTATTGATTAGTTGATAAGAAAAAATACAATTAAAAAAAAGGTGTATTGTTATTAGATGGTCTACCTTGTATTGTTATTCGGTCTACCTTGACCGAACCCCAATAAAAAAACATCTAATGATAATATCTAATTTAAATATTGTAAATTACCCAAATTCACCATCAGTATGAAAAAAAAATTCCTTAAGTATTACATTGTATCAAATAAGTTAAATTTAATTGAGATTTGCTTCTGTCTAAGGACAATTTTTGTTTGCTACATTTTTACATATATTATTGTTTTAGTCTTCCAAACAGAGTATTATTTTATTTCTGAAGTATGTTTGGAATAACTTAAACATTACATATTCTTCTAATAAATATTATATTTGTTTGTATATAAATCTTTGAAATTAAATTTCTGGTTGCATAAGATGCTTCTACTTCAAAAACTTTTTACTTATGTATACAGTCATATATTGTATAAACAATTAATGTGAGGGAATAGAATAAAAAATCTATCTATCCCAGCCAGGACTCAAACCTGAATATCCTGCTTTCCGAGCATTAATGCTAACCATTACACCTCCGGGACGAGCTAGATAACTTATTAAATTCCCAACACACTAGCGAGAGTCTAACCTACAAGAAAGACAAATACATCGTCTTATGCTTGAAGGAGCTGTCATCGTCTAGCTATTTATCGACTCTTCATATTTACTTTTTATTTTCATTTATAAATATTAATTTAGCATTCGTGCCCGTAAAGCAGGAGATCCAGGTTCGAGTTCTCACTGGGACTGATAGATTCTTTATTCTATTCCCTCGCATTAATTGTTTAAAATTTATGTAGGATAACATACCACAACAAAATTAATATTCATATATAGGTTAAACTCAACTAACTGACTAGATTAAATTCAACTAATAAAATAAATAAAAAAACAACCATTAATTTAATAAGTGAATAAATATAAATTCATTAACATAAAGGCTTTTATTCTGTCTCAGTGTATATTTTTTAAGTAGTCACGGAGTGTGATTTACGCCTGTTAAATTCAACTAACTACCGGCACTGTAATGTGTGATTTAGGTGCTGGATATGTGTGCTGCACCCGGGAGCAAGACTGCTCAATTGATTGAACATCTTCATTCTGAGTTGCCAGTGCCAGGTTAGTTTTCTAAATTAGCTGTAAATAACTTTATCAACAGCTATTAGTGATTTACAAAGTATTTCCCTTACTGATAAAACAAGATATTTTACATGTAAATTTGTATTGATTTTCTATCATGAAATCTGAAATTCATGTGTTTCCATTGAGCAATTGGAATATGAATGACTCAACACCCCACATTAACAGTCCTTCTTGTAGTACATTGTCTTTTATTAAACAGAAATCTAAAAAATGCAAAAGTTAAGTTAGGTATTATTAATATAAATATTAAGTTAAGTAAGCTTCAAAACATAAAATGGCTTTCAATTTTATTCCTAAATTATAAGTTCTCTATTGGAGTTCTACTTTTGTTTTCTCTTGAAAAGCTTAGCTGTAAATAATGTTATATTTTAATAAAAATAAGTCAAAATTTGTAACCAGTCATTAACCATAACTAGACATCATTTTGCAGATTTTTATCCAGGAAATTATGCTATTCACACTTATGGAATACTTTAAAATTCAAAAGAAAATAAGTTTTTTCCTTTTATATATTTGCTCTTTGCTTCACAAACACCTGTGGGAAACAGATTCCCCCCTTACATTTAGATACCCCTTGAAAAAAATTGTGCGGATTACTGGGGGAGATAAAAATTAAATAAAAACAACCATTTATTTAATAAGTGAATAAATATAAATTCATTAACATAAAGGCTTTTATTCTGTCATTTTCTACATCTCAGTATATATTTTTTAAGTAGTCACGCAGTGTGATTTACGCCTGTTCCCTTGGATTTTTTGGAAGTGCCCACTTGCCCGCGCATACACACACAAAAATGCATGCATGCAAGAGTTTTAGATTTTTAGAGAGTAGAAATTGAAATAATATCTAAAACTGGTGAAAAAATTTTTATTTTACGAATTATGTATTTGATTTTAAAATGTGAATAGAAGATGCAGTAACATTTAAATTTCATATTCTGATTAAAAGGAGGTTATTCTTTCAGAATTTCCTAGTGAATTTTCTTTTTATGTATAGAAATTACTTACGAGATACTTGGTAAAACTATCCTTTTCTCTGTGATCTCAAGAATTATCTTACGAAAAAAAAGAGTTCATTCTTAATATTTAAAAATTATTTTAAGTACAATTTATCCTTATTTCCTTTCCTTAGATTAAACTTTACATTATATATATCAGGAG
>KZ808260.1:108382-124466 GCA_000696205.2 Oncopeltus fasciatus
GAGCTTATATACGGTATTTTCTTAATTTATATTGTTCAATTTTAATAAGATAAATATTACACGTTTATGCTAGATATTAGAGGCATTCATTACAATTTATAGATTTGATTTACTTATGATTTAAGATCATTTCTCTCAGTATAGTTCTTGAGCCACTAAGTATAGTTCTTGAAAAAAGAAGACAATTAATTAATGAAACGAACATTTAGGTTTATATTTATGTTCTTAAATCTTTTGCATTTTCATTGGACAGGAAGAATGGCTGTTTTTAAGAAATTGGCATAGGATAAAACTATTCTATATACTTATGAAAGACTTAAAAAGTGATTCTGGGTAAAATTTTTAATTTTTTTGATGGAATGTTGTGTTTAATTTTTTCACAATTTTATAGTATAAAATGTATAAACGTATTTTATAGTATAAAGGTATTTATAGTATTGTAAGAAAGACGTAGACTTGCATATTCAGTTGATAATTCAATAACTGCAATAAGATAAATAAGATAAGATAAAAGAGTTAATCTGTGGAACCAAACTTTGATCATGAATTTTTCTGTAGTATGTAACATAAAAGTACTGCCTATAAAATAGGATTAAGATGGAGAAATTTTAGATAAAATTGATGACAAATAAATTTATCAATCTAATTATTATCTGAGTTGTTCTAGAGAAAAAGATAAGAGAGTTAGATTGAAGGAATAATGTGAATTGGGAAGATAATGGAATTTCTTATTTAAACTCTTTGGCTGTTAAAATATTTTAAGAAAGGCAGGAAAACAATTAAGATTGATGACGTGTGTTTATGTGGGAATAACTACTTGTGGCCACTTGAGAACATAAACCATTAAATACTAGGCAGCAAGGACTTGAACCTTCTCTCAGAGGAGATATACACAGAATGAATTGGGAATGTATGGAGATGAGGATATATGTTCCGTATAAAAGGAGTAATAGATAATGCCTATAATTCATCTAGAATCTGAAATAACGTAAATATTAAACATTCAGAATCTGCATTTAAGTAAAATTTTAAGGAGTCTGCTGAGTTTGTGTTGCTCCTGTGTGAAGAACTTTTTTGATCCCTAGAATTTATTGAGTTCAAAATCAGAATATTAAGAAACCTTATGATTTTACTTAGGGAAAAAATAAGATGAATAATATTTAAAACTAAATTAGTAATGTAGTGTTTAGTTTTATTTTTACTATCACCAGTAATTTCTACCCTCCTATCACTTTTTCTTACTAAGGAGTCCATAGCTAGCCTTAGTGATTTTACCTTTCTCACTTAATGACATTTCTGGCTTGTAAGATTAAACTAGTCATTTACTCTTTTCTGGTTCTTCTTAATGAACTTGGAAAATCAGCTAAGTGGAAAATCAGTAATAGAATAGTTATTGCAGCTCCTGGGTGATAGACCTTTTAAAAAATTTGTGAAGCATTCTCCATTTCTGAATTTTTTCAAGGATTTACTTTAAGATAGAAGATGGGAAAAATATTATGTTGGATTTATGGTCTGCTTAGGAAAGAAGTATGGAGATGAGGCAATAACCAGGAGTTTTATGACTTATTCAGTGATACGAATGTAGTTTGATTTATCAAATTAAGAAGGCTGTGATGGACTGGACATATTGCCCGTATTATATGTAATTATAGAAAGAGATCCCTAGAAAAGCATTGGAAGGTCACTTGGACCTCATTAGATGAAGAGGAAGGACTAAGGCTTAGATGGGCTGATGTGGTGGCAGTCGATTCAAGGATTCTTCTTAACACCTCTAACTGGAAGACGGCAGCAAGTGATCGAGTTAAATGGTGGAAGCTCTTAGAGGAGGCCAACCTAGGTTGTAGAGCCATGGAAGAAGAAGATAAAATATAGGGAAAAAGTATCCTTGAAATATTTTGCTTAAAATACTTTGCTGTTTGTCATATTCTTATACATGACAATAAACCAGTAATAGAATAGTTCAATAAACCAATAATTTCATATAACCTAAGAAGTTAAATATCAAGATTATATATAAATTATTGTCTTTATTATAATTTAAAATTTATCGAATTTATGGTCCAGGATCAGTGGAATTGATTGACGGGAGGAAGGAGTTAGAAGGTTTGAAAACTAGAACAGGACTTCTGAAATGGTTTCCAGCCTCTAAAGATGTCACATTCTTTGATGAGTACAGTGAGGTTGAGGAAAAGTGGCAAACCCAGGTCCGACCCCATATGTTTCCTCCACCAGAGGGTAGCCAGCCTCTCGAAAGATGGTAAGAAAGTTTACATTTTATTTAGCAGTAGATTTTTTAATGCTCTAATGTTTTAGAGACATTTCCTCCACTCACAAATAAATAAACTTAATTTTTCTAACAATATAGCTCCACTCTTAACACTCCAAAAAACAAAACAAAAAAAACAACATAAAACACTCTATTAGCCAGCAACCTCCCTGTGAACAATGTGGCTCCCTTCCTCCCAATCCTTACTCCTATTTCTCATAGATAACAGCAACAGCACCTAGAATTTTCACAATAGAACTCCCTACATCATCTAATGCCTTTACCTCCATTGTATTTTTGTAACTATAAACATATTAACTTCATCAAATTTTTATAGTTATTCTGTATTTCTAGTATACGTATCTTACCCCAGGACCAGGATACTGGCTCCTTTTTTGTAGCAGTTCTTCATAAACTGGACCAACACCCATGGGCTTCATCAAATATTGACAGTGGCCTTGAAAAGATCGAAAAGAAAAAAGGGAAAAGGAGAAAAATCCAAGGTTATCGAGAAGACCCGTATGTCTTTTTCAAAGGAGATGAAGATATTTGGAAAAGTGTGAAGTAAGTGCTCAATTATATGCTTCATTTGGATTTTATTTTTGATAATAATTTATTATAGGCTCTTTGTTTTTAGGGATTTTTACAACATTGAAGGTATGGACCCAACACTTCTTTTGACCAGATGTGTTGATGGGAAGAAGAAAAATATTTACTTTGTCTCCCCTGCAGTAAAAGAAATAGTTGCTGGTAATCAGGAAAGAATCAAGGTTAGTCTAAAAAAAAAATCAACTATTAATTATAGCTAAACTCAACAAAAGCTACAGATCTATGCACAACAACTGACATGCCTGCTCTCAACACTTCATTAGTGTTCGCTGCTAGTAGCTACTAGCTGAATATTTTTTCATCAAAGATTTTCAAATTATGTGCCGCGATTTCCATAAAAATCATGCGGGCTTGATGATTAGTTATGGCAGAAGTTTTGTTGTCTCTAGTCAAGAACATAAGCCAAAGAACCAACTCATCAAAAACGTCTGCTATTATAATTATAGATTCCATTAGAAAGCCTGATGTACTCACCTTTATGACTGAAAACTTTCACAACTCAATGAAACTATTGCTAACCAATCATGCCTATAGAAAGCCACTTGCTAGATATTGATAAAAATAAAAGGAATATTGAGAAAAAATTAAAATGATCTTTATTCGTCTATAGATTTCAATAAAATGGATGTTATCAAATTTTAACTTAAGGTAACCTAGAGTTCGCAATATTTCTAAAGTAATAAGTATTTTGTTTAATTATTTTCTTCTGAATACTTGATACAGTTCTTGTTAATTTTTAATATTGGCATTGATTCTCATTTCAGATGATAAACACTGGTGTCAAGGTGTTTGCCCGTTGTGATAACAAGTCCATGGGCTGCAGTTTTCGACTTGTCCAAGAGGTAAATCAGAATTTATGTGAAAGTAAAATGTAATTAATATGAGTAATTAAGTTATTATTTAAGATGCAAAAGTTTCAGTACTTTTGAATATAAAACAATGAACAAGGTAACTATATATGCCTGTTATTATCATGAATTTATTTTTATGTTGAAGAGGAGACTATAAACCTCTGTTTACCAATTTTCAGCAGTGACCACACATTATTGATTTATTTTAATAATTAGAAGTTGGCGAAGGATAAGTCATTATGTGTGATGTGTGATGTAGTATTATAAACTGTATTGTTCAGGTTTGGATTAAGATGGAGCTTAATTTTGAGTATTAATTAATTTTAAGAAGCAAACAACTTTAATTTGCCATTTATCTGAACCATGCAAGGGAATATATCTAAAGTCATGTGAAACATTTCCGGTCTCAAATAAAAGAGCAAAAGAGACAGTTAAACTTAGATGTAGTCATACTTGTATGCTCTTCAGTTTAGTTATAAATAGGACAATAGGAAACACACTTACAGTTTTACAGCAGTTTATTATTGTATTGTGAACTTATATCTCATGAACTTTTGAAGAATTTATGACAGGGTTTTATTTACACTTTATGCATTTAAAAAAATGTTGAAAAAAAATCTTTGGATGCAGATGTAATCTTTCCCTAAACATTGCTATTGCTTTACTAGAGACTGAAAGAAAGTTACATAAACGTTTTTCATCAAAACAAGAAGCAATATGCTTAACCTTAAAAAAAAAACCATTAGTGTTTATTAGTACTTAAAATATAGTGTACCACTAGTGAATTCAAATCAATGTTTTTTAGTGGTCAAACACAATGGTAATTTTTTGCTATATACAGAACAATTTACTATGAATTTAGTTTTAAACCATCAGTCTTTATCAGAGACTGATTTATTTTATTACTTTCGAATTTCTACAGAAATATCTTTCAATTATCTTTAGTATTTTCTCGTAATAATAGCTATAGCAAAATAAAAAATTAATTCAATTTTTTTAACTTTATTTATGAAAAAAATACAAACTCATTCCCATTCCAGTATTGATCAAATGCTCTGATTTTTATATCAATCATTCACATACTTTTTCTTTCCTTAGGGATTGTACACTATTGAATCTTATATAAAGCCAGGAAGGCGAATATCCCTTTGTAAGAGTGATCTAGTTCTACTTTTGGAGCATGCAGATCCCAAAGATTCTGTTGATCTAAACAACTTAAGTGCTGACACTCAGGATCAAGCAAGCAAAATAAGTAAGTAATTATTTAACAATCAAGCATGAGATATTAAACAGGTTTTTGGACAGAATGAAAAAAATAAAATACTCCGAAATGATTGGGGAATTATTACATTTGGATATAATGTAGGATATAGTCTAGAAAAATTTGACTTTTTCAGAACACAGAGAACCTAAATCCAAATTATTATTTTGTTTTGCGTTACTAAGACTTACAAGAATGTTTGCTTTTAGAGTATTATATTCCTGATGGGAAATAATATCTGCCTGCATAAGGCTACATTAATTCGTTTAATGAAAAAGTTTAGATCCCTTAAAAAATATATTAATAAATTCTGATTTTTATTTATTGTAGGTCAGGGCAGTTGTGTACTGGACTACCATGAAACTGAGACTGGACTTAGGCTGGTGTTAGTTGGCTGGAGAGGAAACCGTTCCCTTAGGGTCTACATCACTGTTCAAGATGCTGTTCACTTCCTTCGTCTCCTTGGGCAAAATGTTGATAAATATGGTAATAAATTTATTTCTTTATGAAGTTGCATTACACTTTGGATGGACAAAATTTATACACTTTATAAATAACAATTGAATAATGGATAATTAGCCTCAAAAAAATAATATTTATAAAAAGAAAATATTTTCTTTGACCTTGACTCATTACAAAAAAAAATTTTTTTTAATGAAGTGTTAGCCTCCCTTTAAGGGTCTTGGTGGGAATTACTAATTAGGTTGGTTGCTACTTTCTCTATTAATATGTAGTACTCTTTTCTATCTTAATTTATTTTTTTCAGAATAATGACAAATCATAAGAGTTCCATTGCATTAAATGTTTTGAGGTATTTTGTGTTTGCAACATAAAGACAAAAATTGAAATAAGGGCTTTTATTCGGCTCTACATAGCTAATTAATATAAATAAGATAATTAAGGATATTTTCCTTTATATCTGTATGGTGTTAGTAACAAATACTATCTTTACTAGTTAATGGTGTCAGAAAAAAAATACAATCTTTACTCAAAGAGTTAACTACTTTTTACAAAATATATGTCTTTTCATAATTTTTACCTATTAGTCGAGATCTAGGCCAATTTCTTATGATCATGAATTTTCACTAAAAGTAAGCTGAAAATTTTCTGGGAGGGGCAAAGTCAACTTTAGTCTTCCTTCTGGTGGGAGTGATACTCAAACTACTCAATGGTTACCTGTGCCACTCAATAGCAGAGAAGTAAGGTAGTAAAGTGCCAGGGATATGAACCCAGTTCATTAGTTACATATGACCAGGGATATGCATCTAGGACTTAAATTCAAACTAGCCAGATCAAAGGGGCCCCCCTCTTTAGCATATATACATGTATTATAAATCTTGATTCTATTCATTTTAATTATTTTTGAAGATTTTTTCATTGTTATTATGCTTGTTTCACAGAAGTAAATAAATTCAAGAAAGAAGATGCCAAAGATGATAGTAATTTGGGAGATAAAGAGGAAATACAAGAGAAGGAAAAGAGTGTAGTAAAAGAAACAGAAATAGAAGTCTCAAATGTAAACCCTACTTCAGAGAAGTTTCTTGCTACAGGAGAAGGAAAAAAATAATTAACTTATTTTACTCAACTTCTTACTCAATTGACTGTGTATTTAACCATTAAGTTTTGATACCAATCTCAAAATTATCAACAAAATCAAATTTTTATACTCATATGACAGTGCTTTACAATTAAAAACAATTCTTGAAATATAAAGTTGATTGATCTAAGGAAAGAGAAAATTCACTAAACTTTGCTTAATCTTATATTATGATTAAATACAGTTTATATTTTATAATTTTTTTTCCTGTATTTTAATCTATACCAGTGATATCATAGGTGCTGAAAGGACCATGCTGATACTTACAGTACCTATAGTAATACTAATAGTTGCAGTATTTCTCTGACCTCTAATTTACTTATTAATAAAATAGAAATAGGGGTAGTTGTAAAGTATTGTGGGGTGGATGGTGAATATGAGAATATTGATCTGCCAAATGAATAAGGTTGTTATTATCAATGAGCACCTGAGGAATTACAATGTTCCAGAAATTTATAGTCTCACACTGAATCTTTTAGCAAGGTAGTCATTTAAAAAATGTCAAAGATCTCAAATAAAACACTGAGATTAAGGTGAAACCTTCATACTTCAAAATGAATTTTCCATTGGGAAAGCAAGCTATTGATTTTGGGACGACATTTTAAAAAATTTTCTAAATCTTCACCCATCCTACTTTGATAAGAGAAGCTAGTCTGCTCGAAATTTTATGCTGAGGTTTGTTTGGTTGGAGCTAGGATCTGAAAAGAGTGGGGATTTTGGGAATGCTTGGAACAATGTTTAAAATCTCAGCATAATTTCTATATTACTCAGGAAAATATTAGTATATGTAAGGGTTTTATAATACATGACTCCTCCCCCCTTTGGGAGCTTTTATAATTGAAGCTTCACCTGAAAGTACAATCTGAGGGTACTGCTGATGACAATGATCAATCATATTAATTAATTAATATTCAAATTTTGAGATATTTAATAATGTAATATATTATAAAAATAAAGAGAATTAAATATAATAATGAAGAGTTAATTGGTGTAATAATATTGGTTTGATCATTATAATTGAGGTTTAACAAAGTTGTGTGTTAAACTGTGTAAACTAAATTTCTTTAAGAAAATTGAATTAAAATTTTAATTAGAAACAATCATTGGTTTTCTATAACTTGAGGTTTTATAATTATAAGTGATGTTCTGGAAGAGTAGAAGTTCATCTCTCAGGTTGATTAGCTAAATTTCAATGATGGTTCTTCAGATATCACTTGATGGTTTAATTTTTATGAGATGAGGCATTACAACAATGTATTGGTTGCTGTAAGGAATGTGATTGATGAAACTTACATTTTATTCCATCGAAGAATATATCTATTTTTGTTAAATGGCAGTCTGTTGACTGATCTTTGTTGATCATTCTTCTTGCTGATGTGAGGAGTTATGTAGCTGCTTGGGCAGTGGAAGTACTCAACGTTTTTACAATCATTATCTAAATGTTTAATAATATTATTTGGTTTTAAAATAAAATAAAAGTTAGAAATGAAGATTAAGTACTGATTTTCATGAAGTGTAGGGATAAGAAACATATGATATAGTTTGTAAATATCTTTTGAATATATTTGTTATTTTTTAGTATAAATCATTTATTCTATATCTAATTTACAATTAATTGTTAGTAGAGATTCAAACTTCAGTATGTTAGTATGTACTACATTAATTGGCAATGAATTAATGGTTCTCTTTTTTCTTAAGTTCTTGAAAGAAATCATGAGTAAACTTTAGGTAAATTAAGTAAATTGGTTAATGTCGAAATAATTATATTTTTAATTGTCTCTACCATGAGCTGTAATTATTCTGAAAGGGTCTATAATTATTTTATTTAAAAAATATTTATTTGCTATCCCCGGTTTAATGAAAGATCGAAAGTTATGGGAGTCAATTAAAATTTTTAAATTTAGTTTTGGGTAAATAATGAGGGAAGGTGATTTTTATCATTTACTAAATTTATTAAGTAAACTGGTCCGTGTTGAGGCTGGTGTCCTCTAAAAAGTTGTCTATTTCTACTTCTGTTATTTCAGTATTTATTATTATAGTTTATACAGTTAGTATTTTCGGGCCTTCTTTGAAATCTAGGTCCACTAGAGGTAGTTGATATAGGGATTAGATCAGTGGTAACACTTTAGTTCAGTGTGGAGCTATGTGATTACTTTGAATTTCTTGGAGTGTAATGATGTTTTTGAAGAGTTAAGGCATTTTTTCTTTGTGTAAATTGGTTTGGTCGAGTAGGGGTTGCTAAGTTTTGAGAGTTTGGTTCTTGGCATAATTTAGCTTAAATTTCTCTGGTGTCACATTAGTGTTCGTTATTAAATTGATAGTCATCGGTTACCATTGACATGACTAGGTCAAACATCTATAATTTTATAGAGCATAACAGGTATAATAGGTTATAACATTTAAAAAAAATGAAAAACACTTAACTACAAGTGTAGTTAACCATAGTACCAAGTGTTTTCTACTCTTCCTTCCTATCCAGTCTAGAGCAAAGTTTAAAGGTCATATCTTATAAGGTCCTAATTGCTCTGGCAGGTTAATTAAAATTTTTTGTGAAATATAGGAAATCGGCTTTGTTATGAAGCTCCTTTGTGATTAACTTAATATTCAATAACTTACTCATCTAATTAAAATAACTTAAGTTATTTTTAGTTTAATGTAAAACCCTCAAAAATAAAAAAAAAAAAATCCCACAGCAGGGCTTAAAGGCTTAGGGGGAAATACTGTAAGGATGTATTTAAATTCATCCCATGGCACACTAGAGAAAGCATATATATCAGTATAGTCAGTACAACCTTCTGGTCGTCTGGTTTTTGCCTATTCAATGAAGGGGGAATTCATTTTTAATTCGTTTCCCAATTAGGACTGGGTAACACATCCTAGGAACACATCAGGAATCCTTTAGGTTATTACTAAGAGAAGCCCTGAAAGAAAAAAAGAAACTGTTCACTGTGAACCTGGGATCTTTAGCTCAGGAGTCAAATACCTAAACTATTAAACCACCATTCCTAATATAAAACATAAGAATAAAGTTCATATTTTGAAATATGAAGCATTCAATTAAACCTTAGTATTTTGTTCGAAATAATAATCTCTTTCACCTTATCCAAGAACAAATATAGGCTTCAGACAAATTTCCAGTGCCTGGGAAGCCACTTTAAATGCATAAAAAAGAGGACTTCTAAAATGACAAAAAAATTATTAAGTCTTCAAATTAAAATCATAATTGGAAAAAATAGAAACGAAAAAAATGGTTGCAGAAGAAACACAGCTTCAGAGTTAATATACTAATGAAGATTTGTATTTTACAGCTAGAAATAGTGTATAAGCCATAGTTAGCTACATAGAAAAAATTAAGGCAGGATACCACTGATATACTGCTAGTAGTTACTAAATAGGTAGGACTTAGAAAATGCTTCTCTAATATCAATCATGAATATTCCTGTTCCTCGAAGAAGCAAGTTCTGGGAAAACCTAGAAATTGGAAAATAATAAACAGTTATTTAGAAAAAAAGTCAAAAATATTGGCCCAACTCTTTTTTTTTTCTTTACCCTGTAGTGCCTTTCAGTGTAGGGGAGCAACCATTTTCTTTTTGGTATTTAAAAACCCCTCTTTCAAACTCTTCCTTTTCATTCATCTCATCACACTTGTACTAGTTTCAAGACACATTCTGGTTTTTTGGATAAATATCAATATGGCAAAATTTATTCTTATAAAGTAGCCTCCAGATCTAAAGGATGGCTTTTTTCCTTGTTTGTCATGTTCTTCACTTGTTTACTTTTAAAGCCTCTCAAAGCATTTTTGTTCCAAAAAAGTTTTAAGTTTTCATTATAGAATACATTCAGCTTCTTCGGAATCCCTCCTGATTTATGGCTTTTTTCCCATTTCTCTTATGTTTTGTGCCATCATTATTCTTTACAGTTTCCTCTCAGAACTGAATCCTCATCTCTTCACTCCACCATAGAGTATGTTAACCATTACTCCAAATCTTCTCCATAGAAAAGTAGCTTCACGTATTGTCCAGACCAGCAATGAAATAGAACATAAATCTTTCAATTCTGAGGCTAATGTAAATTTTCTTATTATGCTGAACAGGCAGGTGATTGGGCTAGTCTAGGAGGCCCTGTGTCCTCGGCCCACTCCAAACAGCCTATTTCAGGGACAAAATCATGTGAATGACAATATATGACACCACATGGTCATAGATTCGGAGAGTCTTAGTTGTGTTAGGAAAAATAATAATTTGAGTTTGATTAGTATTTAAGTATATATGAAGCTTTTCAGGAATCCTTTAGGTTATTACTAAGAGGCGCCCTGAAAGAAAAAAAGAAACTGTTCAACTGTGAACCTGGGATCTTTAGCTCAGGAATCAAGTACCTAAACTATTAAACCATCATTCCTAATATAAAACATAAGAATAAAGTTCATATGTTTCCTTCAACAATTAGCAAAGGCATTTTCTTCAGTTGCCCAAGCAATGAGGTCTTTAATTTTGAAAGTGATAATGAATAAAACAAAACATAGGTGCAAAGAAGTAGACCTATTACAACCTTAAAATACAATTTTTCTTAATAAAATAATGCTTTTAACACAATAAAATACTTTTTTTTTAAACATTTCATTAATTTTAACAGTTAATTAAAAATATAAAGTTATTAACACCAATAATCAGGTAACAAGAAATAATCAACATGAAGGAAACATCACAGTCTTAAGTTGAGATCCAATCAAAGATGGACAGTTGGTTAGTTTTACAGATGGTGGCCTCATGCTCAAGGTGCTTGGGAAACGGATGAGTCCTTCGCCTTGTGGCTACTGCCAATAGCTTCACTGGCATTTGAGTACCCCTCTTTCCTGCACAGAGACATTATATGAGAACAAGTCCTCCCAGTATAAATTAATTGTGAAACCCTACAATTTTAGAAATTATCAACAACATTCAATTTTAATTATGTTTCAATTGGATTGTCATATTTTAACTTTATATTAAACCATAATTTTATTTTTAAATATAAATAAGCTATTGTTGAAATGACCTGAAAATAAAAATAAATTACTGAATTTTGTTTCAGGACACGAATCAGACAATCGAATTAAAAAAAAAAAAAAAAAAAAAAAAATGTCCACCACATAAAATTTTTCTAGGACTGGTTGTATTTGAAGAACTTATTATGATGAAATTTTGAATTTAGATTCTTTTAGTTCCAAGACAGAGCCAAAATTCATATGAGCTTGAGCCCTCTACTCTAAGAGAGTTAAATTGAGGTTAAATATTTAAAATTGATTAAACAGCCAAATAATTATAACCTAGGTTTTGTGCCATATTTGTTCTCAGAATTTTAGCTATAACTCTATCAGTTATCCTGAAATAGATGGTTTGTGTTGGGGGGGGGGGGGCGAAGCACCAGGATATTCAATTTTCATGAGTTTGTTATTTGATTCGATTCGTGGAAAGTCAGAAAATGTAATTGTTTTGATTATTCTTGTTTTATCAATTTTATCGTATCTTAATCATTTGTAACTTAAAGAGGTGATTTTCAATTTCATATCATTCCAATAATTGTTTATAATTTTTAGGAATTATATGAATAATATATTCAAAAAAACATAAACTCAAGTACAAATTATGACTAATATAAATTACATTTCGAAACATATCTATTTTTTTTTTTTAAAGCCAGTGGGAAATACCCATAATTATTTCATTAAAAATTAAAAGGGCATTTTAATAAAAATAAAGTTANAATGTGTAACTTTAAATCAGAAATATTTATACTAAATATGGCTTTTAAATATTAAATTCTGATTGATAGTTGGTAATTGGAAAACATAACCTGAAGGAAATAATTACACATGTAAAAATATGAAGTAAACATATAAGAAGAAAATAGATACAAATACATGCTAAATGATACATAGATGCTGAATAATACTAAGAAAACTTATTATGTCTGGAACAACCTTGCAAAAATGGTCTAACATATTTCTAATATATGAAACACCCAAGAAATTAGATTTCAAGCAATTCAACTGTCAAGTAATATGCTCACAATGCTCACGTTCTTTACTTCTTTTAAGACAAAAGATTTATCACCCATTTGGCAAATAACCTCTAAATAGCAGCACTAAAAATACAAATTTGGTTAAGAGCAGTATTTAGCTTTTCCGCAAAATAAATAGCCTTCCATGTAAAGATTCAATTAACAAGAGAGTGTTTCATACCTTCTATTTACAAAAATAAGACTTGTTCATATCAAAATATTTATCATATCAATTGAATAAGAACTTTTTTTCTGCATCATTCTGTTATTTTTATTTAAACCACGATTAAAAAATTTCAAATGAGAATTGCAATGAAAGATATGAAAATAAGCTATACTAACTCAAGCAATTCTGAGAGTTCTCTTTTAATCCTGACAATCCGAGGTGGGCCATGGTAGACAAAAGAAGTGTATATCTGCACTAGACTGGCACCTGCCTTGATTTTTTCTAAAGCGTCCTCTCCAGTGAACACTCCACCCACTCCAATGATAGGAATAGCACCTATAAAACAAAGGTTACTTTTAAAAATGTTTCTGCTATGACACAATTTAAACCCGCACTTTTGATCTCTTCCCACCCAATGTCTGCACTACAGTGGGCTCCCATCCCATCCTGTTACACATCCTTCTAAAGGTTCACTCACTGTATGAAGTTATTTACCACAACCTTCATATGGGACCTTTAATAATAATTGAAGACATTTTTAGTGATATTTAATTAATACTTTAAATAAAAGTTTCTGCAATGGTGGGTTCAAACATGAGCTTCATGATCACTAGACAGATGGGCTCTCCTCAGAACAATGTGGTCTCCACGCACATCAGGGAAACTTCACTCCAGAGGTCTCATTAGCCTCCCACTGTGAAGTAATTCCTCACAACGTATAAAAGATGGACTCATTATAGACGCCTAATAGAGAACAATATGATGGTAGACACCTGGGACAATATAAAAAAAAGGTATCTTATTAGAAAAGACTAATAGGACTCCATAGGAAAGGATCAACCTTTGAGAAGGAGGATTTGCTCAGTTTTACGAAGTTCATATGTTTGATATTTTTGTTAAAGCATCAATTTTAATGATATGCTCCATATTAATGATTTTTTAAGCATGCTTCTCCATGGAAAAAATAGAATTTTACATATTATCTAAGAGTTACAAGTTATTGTTAATAAGAATCAAAGTACCTTTAGTTAGCTGGTACATGTTGAAAATCATCTTGGTTGAAGGGCCCATTATAGGAGCCCCAGATAGACCTCCACTTTCCTTTGCCTTTTCACCTTTCAGGTCATCTCCACGTTGAGTGCTTGTGTTGGAAATCACCAGTCCATCTACCTTACACTGTAATTATCCATTTTAATCCTTATTTTCTTTTTCACTACTGGAATCAATGAAAATTGAATATATATACAGGGAGTCTCCAAAACAAAAGGACAAACTTTAGAAATAGAATTTAAAAAACTGGAAAGAATATGTCTCTGGCATATCCCTTGCTTTTGCGAAAAAATAAAAAGTAACAATTTTTGTGGAGACACCCTCTATGTGTATTTGTGTATGTACATGCACACTAAAAAGTGAGTAAAACATTCTAATAATTCAAAAACATTGCCAGGTATATAAATATGTAACCGGGATTCGCAAAGGAAAGGGGAAAAGTCAATGTTGATACCTACTAATCCTCAGAATAGACAAAAACAGAAGCGAAAAAACTGTCATTTCTTTTTTGTCTACCTCTTCTCTCTGATAGAGATTTCCAACACAGACATACGTTTCATTCTACATTCGAGGTGATGAGCATACAGACTTTTGTGCCACCAAAGTTTAATTATATAAAAAAAAGCTTAAATCTGATGAATTTGATGTCAGAAATGGAAGAAGGAAAATGCTCTGTATTTGGAGGGATCAGAAAGATGTGATCTACTATGAGCTGCTAACCTGGGGAACAGCTAATAAGGAACGATACTGACAAAAGATGGTCAATTTAAATTAATTTTTGCATAAAAAAAACAACCAGAATATAAAGAAAGGATCTTGCTATTTGACAGTGCCCCATCACACTCAGCAAAACAGACCTGGGAAATAATTAAGGAGTTCAGTAGGGAAATTCTCAGGTGGCTTACTCACCACCTCAGACTCCATCCGATTATTACTTATTTGGATTGATGGGAAATGAAAAAGCTGAACAATACTAAACAACTTATGAGGATATAAGAAAATGGCTAAGTGGTTGGTAAAGGCGAGAATTCTTTAGACAAGAATCCAAAAATTGCCAAAGAAATTGGAAAAATGTGTAGATGGCAAAGGTCATTAATTAAAATAAAATACTATGTATCATTTTTACACAATAAACGAACAATTTCTATTAAAAATTCCCAGTTCATACTTTCTTTTCCTTTAAAAAAAAAATCTTTTAAATAAACTTAAGATTTTTAAATAATTTAAGTGGTTTACTAAAATAATTATAAAATTTAAACTTTTATTTATGCTTTTTTTTCATGTTCAATCTTTATACTATACTTAAATAAAACATCAATTATATTAAATACTGTGGCTCTGAAGATACAAATTAAATCTGATTCAATAAGAAAATGTGGCATAGATTAATCTTAAAACAAAACTTCTGGAAAGTAACTGTTAATTTATAAATTAAACCCTTCCCCTTTCCCCTCTAAACAGAGAGCATTTTGATTAGACTATGCTTTCAGACTTAGGAAGTCTTAATACTAGTATTCTATGGAAAACATGAATTTTTGCTGAACAAAATATTTTCATTCATAATCGGCTACACATAAGAATCATTGAAAATAAAATTAACTTGCTAACCCTAAGATGGTCCTCCCTCAGTATTAATACTATGTAAATAAAATAATATTGCCAATTAGTAGCATAAGCAGGAAAGATGTTTTCCTTAAAGTTTGTAAGATTGCAATTGAGTTAGACTTCGTCAACTGACAATGAAAGAGAAGTCTTTAGCAGTTCACTGTGTCCAGGTATTAGCTTTTATCTGACTTTTAAAGTAGTCTATTGTTTAAGAAGTATTCCTAAGGCATCAAAGTATTAGCAAGAGAAAAAAGAATTTAAATGTTTAACATTAAAAAAATTTAGTAAAAATGTAAGAGATTTGGTTTCACCATACAACACTTTTTATTTATTTATTAGTTAAAAAAAAAGAAAAAAAAAAAAAGAAGTAATTTTGCATATTTATATAGAATAATTGGGTAGCTTTTATCTATCATACTTATTACACACCTGAGGAGTTACAACAAGTGAGGCAATGTCTGAAAGATCTTCTGCAGAGAGTTCAGGAGCCAGTTTAAGAAGGAGGGGAGGTCTATGTTCTTGCTGGTCTCGCACTGTCTTTACAACAGTTAGAAGTTTCTTCAATTGATCTTTCTGCTGCCAGTCTCTCAGCCCTGGAGTGTTTGGGCTGGAAATACAATCATATGTCCATGAATATATA
>KZ808260.1:128784-140083 GCA_000696205.2 Oncopeltus fasciatus
AAGTTATCAATGACTGAGTGCTGTAGCTTTATATATATATAATTTACAAAAAAAAATCTTGATAAAGAAGAAATTTATGAATGCAACTGTGATGGATTAGCGCTTCCACAACTGTACTTTTTTGGTGAGTCAAGAGCCAAGTATAGTGGTCTCTCTACTACCTTCATACCCGGCTTATAAGAAAAACTTCGTTATTTAACCTTCTTTTTTGTCCGTCTTAAGTGGGAAACATGGTAAATCCGCTTTGTTTACTTAGTTCCTACGTGACAGAATTTTTTTTAAATTATCAATCTATTACAGTGATGGCTCGAAAACTTACAGAACAAACAATATTCGATTTAAAAGTTTTCATGGAATCAGCAGTTTTATTTTAACCAATTACGGCTGATGAGCTCAGGAGTGAGTTCGCTGATGCCCAGTACTACTTGGACATTGGATCTTAGTCGTACTGTTCTGTTCGCATTCTCAGATTCTCGGAGAGTTTCAAAGTTTAGTTTGAAGAGAAATAATGAAATCCATGATTTTAACTTAAAACAATATCAATCTTTGATAAACTATATGAAGATAAATATTATATTCAAATTCTTCTGTATTGCGTAATAAATATGAGGTAGATACAGACCATAGATAAACTTTTAGTATTTAAGATTTCTTCAGAATTTTTCGGTACTTATGAACAAAAAAGTTCTTTGTAGAATACCCACAATGTAACGTTCTGACTAATTTTTACTAATTAGGGAACTGCGCAAGTGCAGTATAGTTCATGAACTAATCTAAAATCCTAAGATGATTTTAGTTGGGGTTCGGTCAAGGTAGATCCAAAAAACACAAATTTAAAAAAATGTATTTTTTAATAAAGGATTATCTGCAAACGTTTCGGCTTACATTGTAAGCCATCTTCAGGGCTATCATGAAGATGAGAGAGGATCAGTCATGGAAATGTGAACTTAGGGACAGGACGTCCTCTCTCGTCTTCATGATAGACAGCCCTGAAGATGGCTTACAATGTAAGCCGAAACGTTGGCAGATAATCCTTTATAAAAAATACATTTTTTAAATTTGTGTTTTTTGGATCTACCTTGACCGAACCCCAACTAAAATCATCTTAGAATAATTTCTACGGTCAACAAAATCTCCTTTTTTAATCTAAAATCCGTTCAAGATAACATTGCTATAACATTTTTGCATTTCTGGAAATTACTAGAAAACAAATGTCGCATGACTCTTCTGCTAGCCTCAACCGTATTTTCAAGTTTACTTCGAATAAGCTTCATATTGGTCTTAAAATAAAATATTGCTGTATGCTCTTCCCAAATTCCCAAGGGTTAGTATTCTGAAATAGTGGGATCTTCTTAATTTGACAGTTCGAGGTATTACTCGAGGTATTCTTTATATACCTGAAACCACTTCTAGAAATCCTCTAGAGTGCCACTGTTATAAGTCATTATCAGAACCATTATACTTTTTAAAACAAACTAAGCGGGAAATTGATAGCCGAAGCTCTCCACTGAAATCTTCGTTGGGAATGGCATCATGGAGAAAACTCCGCTTCACTCAGCAAGATTTGTTATAGAATCCAGGTTCCGATGAGCATGTGCTCCTTTATTTCCGTGGAGAGCTCTCGACCGATCTTACCTGCTTAAGCTTCGGGGTATACATCCATACATATATACTCCCTTCTTGTCGCCTCTGTATAGACGCGACTGTGGACAACAGATAGTTGTCCTACGACCTGAAAAGTAGATTCTTAAGACTTTTTCCAGGTCTTTAACATTTTTCTTTTAAACTATATTTTAAGCGGTGACTATGTTATATCTTCCAAAGATGAATGAGTATCAGATTCGTCGGCAAAGTATCATCATTTGATGACTGGAGTATGTATAACAAATTTTTTTTTTTTTGTGAATTTCCTGAACGGCCTTTAACGAATTGGATAAAAGCTTAGAATGAGAGTTGCAGGCTGAGTATCTTCGAGAACTTAGAATTATTAAATGAAAAAAAAATAAAATATTTTAGTGTTCAAACTTATTTCCAATTTGAACACATAAATTTAAAGGAGGTAATGCAAATGCATGAAGTAAGAGCGCGTGTCCTAAGACTCTGACTGTTTACAGGCAGTGTTCGTCTGGGTTTTGGGAAAGACGTCATCTTAGGCATACTTTTTGGTTTGTTAAATGATAAAATATTCAGGTGGTTTTATCTAGTTCTATTTTTTTGGATAATTACGTAGTAAATTCTAAACTGATAAAGTTTTATTGTGAGATATATTTATTATTGTTATATATTGTAAGATATTTATGTCTTTTAAAAATCAATTTATCCTGATGATGAAGCAGTGACGTCGAAGTTAGTAAGTAATAAATTAAATGAACATGAAGGATCCTGGGAGTATTTCTGTGTCCCTAAGGTATACTAGTTATTTATAGGTCTACAGGTTTAAAGGTCAGCATCTAGGCTTTATATAAGTTTTAAATTTAAAAACTTGATTTGATGCGAAATCATAATTGTATAAATCATATTACGGCTTCATTATATGTAAATTCTATTTCCTCAGTTATATAATATCGATTTCATATTTTTTGTGAAAATATATATATTACTATGAATAATCCATAATTAGAAGGCATTAAAAAAAAAAAGTTGTGTAAAGGATTTCTATAGTAGGTGTGATTTCACGAAGGGCTGCGTCGATGATGAAGTATTGCATCCTTATTGAATGCAGAGTTTTTCACTTATCTTGGATATACATTATAATTTACATTAATGGTAGTATTTCATGAAGTTATCAATGACTGAGTGCTGTAGCTTCCGCTTTTCTTCTTATCAGATATTTCAATAGAAATTATAAAATTATGTATCGGTTTAGAAATCGACCATTTAGTAAAAATTGTAATCTTATTTTATGGTTGAAGATATTTTAAAAGAAACAATAAATTAAATAGAACGAAATAATTTTTCTAATCTGGTAGAATTCATATCCACCTTCTTAACACTTAAGGAATTATTCTTACTTATTTATTAATGCTTATTTTTTTGTTATTGCTATATTTACAAAGAAAATCAACTGAATAAAATTGGAATCCAGCTGCACTACTCCATGTTATTGGTTAGCAGTATTCTAATCCATCGAGGATTCATTAAAGTTTACAAATGAAAACTACCATGAAATGAATTTTATAATTGTTGAAACACTAATCACTTCCAGATTCTAATTATTGTTGTGAAGAAACGTCCAACAAAAAGCGCATATCAAAATTTTTCTTCACTAAATAATGGATGAAGTGTTGACATTTTTTCCTAAGAAGTGTCAAAATTGTCACTGTTAGAGACAATAACAATTATGGTTAGGTGCACAGAACATTCACTAAAACATGATAAGCGTAAATTTTTTATAAATGTGTAACTTACCGATAATCGAAGAGCGTAAGTGCGTTTTTAAGAAGTGTATTATACCAGCTGTTAGAGACGGGAACGAGGGTACCAGACCAGTATGGGAAGGGGCAAATTGAAGGATGACACCAGCTTCCTTATTTCGCAGGAGGGAATTCGGGTTACTTAGAAAAGACCATTATATTCTTCTAGGCCTGCTTCGCCCTTTTCATGAAGTTATAAAAGCAGCTTGACAGTAGCCTCCCAATCAGTGTTAACATAGTTTCAGACAGTGTCAGATCGCGTGTCTCAGAGCCCCGGGTTGGTTGAAACCTTTGTAGTGTCGGTAACAGTGAAATGATAAGTGACAATAGTTCTTTTGAGGAATCTATGTAATTAAGCACATTTATTTGTTCATATCTCTAATTAGCTGTAAGTAATTTACATTTTCTATTTCTTTATTTAGTTGGATTATTATTAGTAGTATTAGTAGGTATACTTGTTATAATAAATTAACTTCAATTTCTCATTGTTCTCAATTATTAATGACCCGTAGCCCAGCAGCAACACCAACTTTGATTTATTTTTCAACCGATTGAAAGAATTTTTCAATTGTGAATTTGTGCTAATTTCGAATTGAGAAAATCTTATGTCAATATTAGAAATTTCGAATAATCAAAAGCTTCTTAACCTAATGAATAGAACTTTTAATATTGAATAACTCATTTAATTTTGAGGAAAAATGTGTCCTTGAGTCAAATCATATATATGAATATGACTCTAATTAAGAGCCGCCCCTCTTCTTGTCTCTGTCCAGCAAGGCAAACATTTGCCAAGTCATATTGATAAGAGGTGTTCATTTCAAACATGGATCGAGTTCATTTACTTACTTTTCTTGAAAATGTATATAAAGTCAAAGTAATATATATATTGCAGGTGATGATATCTGAGTCATTGAAGATGTAGATAAATAGTGTTGATAAGAAAAAAGTTCTTTCGTCTAGGAAAAGTCCATTTGCCAATGCTGGCTTTAGACCAAACGAGAGGAGTGTGGAACTCTGTCATTCAGCTACATTTTTGAAATTCTTCATTATTGTTTCGATAAAAAATTATCTAATATAAAATCTAAAATTCCATTTAAGCATATTGCATAAAATACATTTTTAAATAACAAACAAAAGTTAACGATATATGTACATATAATAAAAACAGGTAGGATAAAGAGTGAAAAAAAAAAAATTAAAATTACAATGAGTAAAATTTTAGAAGAGATTTCTCGCCCTTTGTCATTGAGGAATGAAGAGAGTCTCTCTGTTTTTCTCAGTATAGATATATAGATAAATTTATATAGAAAGTGATAAAGAGAGACTCACTTCACTCTTCATAGACGAAGGATGAGAAATCTCCCCTAAAATTTTACTCTTTGTAATTTTTTCTTTTGGTGTTTTCACTACAGTCTTTATACCACCTGTTCTTATTTACTATTTGGCTTACAAGAGAAGCTCATTCGGATATGAGATATATAGTTCACTGGTGGCAGATCTTAAAAAATAAGTAAACCCCTGCATAAAATCACAGGACCTCTATGGTTGTAGGAAGCTCGAAGCAGGACTGGTGACTTCGCTCCTAGAAAAACTGCCTCATCGCGAATTCCAAGCTTCATTAAAAATAGTACATATGTATCTGACAGACTTATCACAAACACATGAAAACCCCGAGGCGCCTTGCCTGACGTAGTTGGTTCGAGTCAGGTCTCCATGCCAATAATTGATTTACATCGGAGGTAAAAAAAGAGAAAAAAAAACCCAAAAAACACACACTCACAAAAAAAAAAAAAATTGATACCCATAAAAATATCAGTTTCAGGCGGAAATTGAGGGAGAAGTTATCAGGTTTATTTATATCATAAAATTTTACATCTCTTATTTTCACTTTTATCTTGAACATTCATTGCATATCTACATTAAAAAAGTGTCGATAAAAATATTTCAGCTTAATTTCTACTCATATTACTCACTTATATAAATTACATTGTCAATTATTCATTAAAGTGATAAATAATTTTTGAAATATTATGGTACAACTATAATTCTTATTTTACAAAACAAGCACATGTACAGGGAAGTATAATATTTACATACTGCAGAGTTGGTATCTCTGACCTTGAAGTATTAACTTATGGGGATAAAGTATTTTTACATGTCTAATAAATCTTAACACCCAAAACTACACATAATACTAGGATTGTTGCAAAATCACAAAACATACTCGTAGCATGTAAAAATATACATTTGTGTCTTACTTCTACACTTGTATAATTATCTAGAAGTAAGCTGTCATCTTGAGTAAAAATATATTTTTTAATCATTTAGCTTGATAGTACAAAGTGATTGTAAAATAGAAATGTCTTTCCAAGTTTTGTAGTATTCCTAAAATATATTAGTAACATCTCACTTTTTAGCAAGGGTGTGATTTGGCAAATGTGCGGTGATTTTTCCTATCTTCGTTGGTTCTAATCGACTCGAATCGATTATAAAACTATATATACATAAAAAAGAAAAAAAAGAAAAAGAAAAATCAATTGAATTATTTTTCAGCAATAAATATAGTGACAATTGTTGTGCATACAGTACTACTAATATTAAAGATTAAGGTGAAAACCGAAAAGATAAATTCTACGACGATGTGTGGTTTGCTTTGAAATGAATGGGTTGAAAATAAATTTAGATTTTTTCATTATGTCTTTAGAGAATCAAATTTATTTGTTAATTAATTAAACTTCATTGATTTTTTTATTGTGTCCAGAGGCTTTATTCAATATATATTTCATTGGTTAATGGAAATATTAAATATTTTCATAGTGGGATTTCATTATATGAAAATCTCATTAGATTCTCCAGGTGACCTCTCTAGTAGTTAACCACTTCAAAATGATTATTAAGTTGAAAATTATTAAGATTTAGCTTACAAAACTTTAATATTTCTCTCGAAAAATTAATCAATCAAAAATAATTAAAGTTCTTTAAAATAATGATATGCTAAAAAAATATCTTCTAAAGAAATAAAGCACAAAACAGAATTATTTAAAGGCACCTATCTTTAATTCGCTATTTGATTAAATATATTGAATGATAAAGATTATACATATAGATAAATGTATAAATAGTACATTACAAATAAAACTTGAATATCTAATAAATTTCCTTCCAAGAAGGTTATTCTTAAAAGAAAAAATAGAAGACATTAAAAAAAAAAAAAAAAAAAAAAAAAAAAAAAAAAAAAAAAAAAAAAAAAAAAAAANTTTAATAATTAATTTTGATAATTTACTATTTAACTATTACATTAAATTAATTTAGTTATTTAAAGTTAACGCTTTATGTCCTCCCATTATCTAACCTTTGAAAGATGAATTATTTGCTTATTTTGGAAAATTAACCCCTCTCTTTAAATATAGGCAAAGTAATCCCTCACGAACCCATTTTTGAATTTGAGGAATAATATTAAATACTAAAAATAAAAGGATAATGACTTTATTTATAATCCTATTTATAATTTAAACATCTGCTTGACCTTCTTTAACATTTCTTAAACGTCTGTTGTGAAATAATTTAATATTCTGGCTGATTAGGATAAACATTTAATCTTCAGTCAGTCTTATGTGGCATCTCACAATTTCATTAGTGTAACAAGTACTCTGGCATATTATCGAAGTGATGGCTGCTTAAGGCAATTTTGTTAAAATCTTTAAAGCTGTTTTCGGTGCCAATATGCCGGTTGCTCATTTTATGGCATTCGAAAAGGCTACACGAAAGCCTAGTAAATTTTGCAGTGATATTGTATTATTATTGTATTTTAAGTCGTTTCTTACCAGATCTTACTACATATTTTAATACTGTATCAGTACTGTCTTTATTCATTGGCCAAATTTTCAAATCCATTCCATTCTCCATTCTACTCTAAGCCTTATGGTAGAAAATTTTGAATATTTATTTCTTATATCATATTGAAATATTTTTTTAAACATTTTTATTGACATTCGCATCTTTCGCTTTATGGGAATATAGTATCATTCAGTTATTATTTGACCCTGTTAGTGTTAATACAAACTATAAATAAGTAGTAACGCAATGAATATACTAAAGCAAATTAGATTCTCATTCTCTACCTTGAGGATATTTGTATCCTTCAGTCATATATGTGAGGGTTGTTTGTGTATTTTTTTGTTAACATTCTAGAAAAGAAAGTTAGAAGGTTTTGAAAATTGATTCACTACTCAAAAGGACAGAGTATTTAAAGAGAATAATCAAGGTGAAATTAAGATGTGTTTAGCAACCACAAGAAGTCCAATAGTTTGACTGGAATGGATTTACGGAAAACCTCCGTATGAGACGAAGAAAGAAAATAAAATGCAACATCTCAAATCAGCTGAAATTTATTTGATGAATCATCCTTTCATCATCCATCCGTGAGTATTTATTTACTCTTATGATAGTATTTATTTTATATATTTGATAGTCGCAGACTATTGGTTAGAACCCCCTATTTCTCCTCAATGCAGATAAAGCTGTTAGTTTTAGGATTTGCTAAATCTAAACAGTTATTACTCGGGAACAGAAATTTTCAGACAAATAAATTAGGGATTTCAATTTAAAATAATTTCTTACCGATAAAGAAACTTTAACTTAATGTATGCATTTGTATGTATTGAGAAATATTGTGATGCAACAAGAATGCATCTTTTAAGAGTGAGACTGAGTAATGATTTAAGTGTTTGTGCATGAGCAAAAATTTCAAAGTTTTGACGAAGATATGTTTGGAGAATTTCTCAATTAAATAAATGAAATGAATAATAAGTTCGCTAGACAAAGAATGGGTTGCAGATTTCAATAAATTTGGTCAGGAAATTTCAGCTTTCATTGAAACTGAGGAAAAATAATGTTAATTAATGTGACATAGCGAGAGGGGACGTCCTGTCCCTAAGTTCACATTTTCATGACTGAGACAGTTTCATCAGTCATGAAAATGTGAACTTAGGGACAGCATGTCCCCTCTCGTCTTCCTGATAGCCTTGAAGAGAGCTTACAATGTAAGCCAAAACATTGGTAGATAATTTTAAAAAATAACTTTTTTTTTAAATTTATATTTTTTTGGATCTACNGTCCTTTGTTTTTCAAGGGCTAAAGATTTCGTCAGAATAAATACTTATTTTAGATAAGACATAGATTTTTTGAATAGCTCATCATTCTACATTGCCTATTAAGCTCATTCACTCTTGGAAGTTAGGTCATAAATTCAAAATTAACTATAAATAATAAATGTATTGATTTAAGAAATTATAATTACATTTTTTTTTTAATGTACTTTTAAATGTTGGAATACTACTGAGAATATTACTTGAGTTATCAGCTTCAGATTTTTTTTCATGATTAATTTTAACCTTGTGACCATGAAGATATGTATTTCCCTAGTAAGAGCGTATTGGCCTGAGATTCTTTATGAAATGACATCTCTAGAAATTGGAAAAAATAGAAAAGAAAAAACAAGTAGTGACATTTTCATTATCTCAGCAATAACTACTTCTTCTGTACTACATGAGGATTTTTCCTTTGTTCCGTTGTAACAGGATTGTAAACAAAAACAGAGACATCCCCTAGAAACATGGGCTGTCCCTATTCTTATGATTAAATATGATATTCTAATAGGACATTCCTTGTTGACTAGAATGTATATTGCAAGTAGGTAGGACTGTAGTAAACTCCGAGAGTGAATTTTAATATAGGGAAAATTACCTCCCCCCCCCCCCCCAATATTGCCTTTCTGTTTGTCAATTCTTGGACTCTTTATATTTTAAACTATAATATCCATCTATTTAAACCTCGGTTTTAATAGTAAAAGTAACAGAATTACAACAGATATATTGTAGTGGGAATTTAATATGATATCTAGCTTGTCCTGGTCGTGCAATAGTTCAGCAAGCTGGCCCGGATAGCAGGAGATCCAGGTTCGATTCCTGGCTTGGACAGATAGATTTTTTTGTTCTATTCCCTCTCATTAATTGTTTATATTTTATTACTATTAATTTGGAGATAGTTAGTTGACCGTCAAACTTTATGAGGAATGATTGGTCGAGGATTCGGTTTTGGATTTTGAAGAAATAAAAGCTAATTTGTATACAAAAAAGTTTATATTATTGCCAATATTTTGGCCTAAATTTCAGCCCATCTTCAGGACAATAAAAGATTTGGAGGGAGAGAGTCTTCTGCTGTAGAATAACTAAATAATAACCAATATTTAGTAGAGAATTCGTTGGGGTTCGGTCAAGGATGATCCAAAAAAATTCAATTAAAAAAAAAGTTTTTTAATTACATTATAAGACATCTTCAGGGATATCATGAAGGCGAGAGGGGACATGTTGTCACCTGGCTGAAATGTTCATGACTAGAAAAGAGTGCATGACCCCTGTATAATTCACTATTAAAAATATCTACGGTCAAAAACTCTCCATTTGAACGTAATTAATTTTGGTTTTACAGTTGATGTTTTTTTTCTAAGTTTATTGATTAGAAAGAAAATATATCCACTCTCATGTTACAGTCAAAATCAGGGTTAGTAATAGTTTTGAAATTTAGTGCGATTTTACGACTAAATTGGTATATTGAAAAAAACTGGTTATTATCAGGTTTCTGTGAGAGCCAAGTCGCCCTACTATACATCCCATTAACAGTGGAGCGTAAGTTAGTCCCATTAATGCTGGGATTCTCGGCTGAGGATTCAGAGGTCTTCCTGGTCGCTGTTGTGCAGAACGGTCCAGTGGTGTCGGGATCCGGCCGGCTCCGGGCTCGAGCTCGAGTCGGAGCCCCCCCCGTGCTAGATGTCCCCCGAGTCGATCCTGAGGAAGGCGTGCCTGTAGGGTCAGCTGCTCTCCTCGTCGTCCCTGTTGTTCGTGAGGGCCGTCCAGAGGGGGCTGGGCGGGGGCCGGGGGACCGTCTGCACCCCCACAGACACGGTCCGCTAGCTGGAGGGCTCCTCAACCACCGTGTCCAGCTCCAGTGAAGGGAAGCCGCGGGAAAGGGCTCGCTCGCTTCTCAGACTGACCGCTCGGGTGCGCTGGGCGCCGCCCGGCCCTGCTAGGTACACTCCTGAAATCATTGAAAAGCACGGTAAAACTCTTTTTTCATTATAAATATTTTATTTGGTTGTGTTTTTTTATCCCACGTAAATTTTAAACAATTAATGAGAGGGAATAGAATAAAAAATCTAACTGTCCCAGCCAGGAATCGAACCTGGATCTCCTGCTATCCGGGCCGGTGCACTTGCCAATTGTGCTACCAGGACGCGCCAGGTATCTCATTCAATTCTAACTGTTCCTGGCTGGGACCAGTTAGTTTTTTTATTCTATTCCCTCTCATTAATTGAGTAAAACTCTTTTTGCAAACAGCTGTTTACATATAGGTGGATTTTTTCCTGCAGTTAGGTCAAGGATTTTTTTTAAATATATGTATTTTTAAATATACAAATCTAGAAAAAATCCTTGACCTTTTATAAAATCTCTTATTATTCCTTCGTAAAATTAACAATAAATAGAAACTTAAGAACTTCTGTTCTTGAGTTTCTATTCTTGGGAAGCTGAAGCGCTAATGTAGATAACTTTCTAATATACATTTTTTTTTCTTGATTTATTCAGTTCTCTCCTCCACAAATAAAAATTCAATATATGTAAAGTAATAATTATTATACATTATAATAGTGAATTATAATAATTACTCCTCCATCAGAAAATTAACATTCTTCTTGTATCATTTTCTGAGCATAGATTTCAATTTTCGAAAGATTTAAAACAATATTAGCATAGTGTTGTTCTTAAATGAGAAAAAAAACAACAACATATATTGGGTTTTTGAATAAATACATTTTTTGGATAAAAATATAG
>KZ808260.1:144889-156089 GCA_000696205.2 Oncopeltus fasciatus
ATATATATATAATGAAGACTTTTCATGTTTGACCTGAATAGCTGGCTTTTAAACGCAACAATATATATTTAAAAATGGTTAGGACGAGAAAAACTAAGTTTCAAGGGCCAAGGGCTGTTTTGAATTATTAGTCGCCGTCACTGGAAATTCTTAATTTAAGGTTTATTGCAGCATTTACCTCTTGAATATATAGTGGAAGGTTTTCACACGTAAGTTAGAGAAGTGGCAACTAATGCCCGCAATTATTCAGACTCATTTATTTGGATTACCTATATGGAAATTCTCTACAAAAGCAGATGTAATCCCATAAGATTCTCTCTTATATAGCTGGAAATTAAAGCTACAGGAATTATAAATACATGCCTTTTTAATTATGCTTTATTTACATAAATTTGTTTAAAGAAAAAATTTGATTGTGTTACTCAATGTATAAAGTCTACAACTACTTTCCAATTAAAATATTTCTCAAGAAATAATAAAATAAAAAAAATTAACTGTAAGCCATTTTATTGATTAACAGAAACAATTTTTTAATAGCAATAAAATGTAATTTTTACCTAATATATTATTTAGGTTCATTTGAGCCTTCTATTTCAGCTTATAGCTTCAGCTATAAATTAATTTCCAATAGTCTTTCTGACGAAGAAAAATTAAATATGTCATAAAAAAAACTCCTTGGTCCTTTTGTCCCAGTTTTTTTTTTAATTTTTAATTTTTTTTTTCAGATTATTATATCCTATGTTTTGGATTAGAAATTGAACTAAAATATGTAAATTTTATTTACATTAAACCAAACGTTTCGGCGGCTACATTACAAATGCCAAAGTCAAAAACTGTGAAATGGTAAAACCCCATTTATGTTGGACTGGTTTTGTTCACCAGATTTCAATCAACAGGAAACCCTCATTCGATTTTTGCCAATGACGTACTTGACTTGCAAAAAATAAGTTTGAGCACTAAATTTGGTTTTTCTATTTCAGAAATAAATGGGCCTGCTTAATCCTATTGGTCACGAATATAACTATGTTGTTTTTTTTTACAAGCACATTCGGTAAAAATGTAAAGGTTAATAAAGTTATAAATAATTAACTCATAACACCTAAAATTTAGAATATTTTATAATTTAAGTAATATTTTTAATCTTTATAATTTATCTAAAAAAAAATTAACCAGCCGCAATTTTTGACATACATTAATCTATTAAAATACAAATACAAAAGACTACGATTTTGTAATTAATGCATGATTAGATACCTTATAAGTTTTGTAACTTTGGTTAAGGAGGTTATCTGTGTTGCGTATACATTTCCGACACACTTGTTGTTTTATTGGGTACGCTTCGTGCACTTATAAAAATAAGAATAACAAACATTGACCTACATTCAACGCATTGGCAGGCATGTTCCAAGTGCCTTTTTAAACCTTTAAAAGTTCCATTGAGTATACAATTTCTCGACACATATCTACAATTTGGCATGTATCTGTATGCTTTTTTAAATGAAAAAAAAAAAAAAAAATAGACCCAATTGCTTTGGTTTCAGGGCAAATGCTCAGTCACAAAAGAGCTTCCACTAAATGAAATTTGATACAATTACCCCTTCCAAACTTTTCTCAAATGAGTAACAGCTTGCAGCGTAGCTCATGTTTAAGTTAAGCCTCCTTTTCACTCTCAGCCTTCTATTTGAGAAAACAACAAATATAAAATAGTTATTCTGTAAATATCTTTGTTGCAAATAACTATATTTTTTTTCCCTCAATTGAGTGAATATATATTATTTTGTTGTAATTTTGTTTAAATCTATAATATTTATTGCCCACATATGAAATATTGTTGATTATAATTGGTTAAAGTTTAAATAAGTTTATATAACTAGTGTATTACTAGTGTGAGTTAGTATTATGATTAGGAAAATATTAAAATAATGATTCAGATGTTTGTTATTATAAGAAAATGTACATCTTGTTGTTCCAAACATTTTAAATTCAGATTTCAATATATTGTTCATAAGGCATTATAAAATCCCTATTTTGAAAATAATTCATTAAAAATAAATCGTTTTGAAATTTAGCAATTCTATTAACTTTTGTCAATAAAAGTAATTTGTAAGGACTTATAAATTGAATGGCTTAAGACTTATATACACATCAAACGTTTTAAATATATTTGATGCATCAAATAATTTTATTTTTCTGGTAAAGTATAGAGTTTGAGTTGTCCCATGTAAAGGCTTCTGACGAAAAATAAAAACTTACCTAGTGCCAAACGTGATAGAAATAGAGATAACAAGCAAATAGTCCTTCTCTTCATGACCCTATGTTCTTGCAAGGAAATACAAATATATAAACACAAAAGTTCAATATTTTAGTGCAAAAGAGGGCGAATGGAAGTGAGGGATAACCTGAAATGTCAGGACAATAAAATCTAGATATTGCGAGTGGGTTTTTACCTGAGCCGTAAAATTTTAACTACACTGCCAAAATGTTAAAAAATAAATAAGTTATTATTAAAGTGAATAAAGAACCGGAGTTCCAAGAAATACATTCCATGAAAAATGAGACTTACTCATTATACATAACAGTGGAAAAAATTTGATCAATTTGGTCAAGTATTTCGATAGATATAATGCTCTTCATTCTTATCTGACAATATCCAATTGATGAAACATATTGGAGTTATCAGAAATCAAATATCAATATTTGAATTGAATCAAAGTTTAAAGTAGCTAATTGTGGCTGAATAACTTTCTGTACTTGTCAAACTTAGGACAATATAATAGATTTAAGTTTGTTATTAATCTATGGCTGTTTTCTACCTGAAAGGGTTCTTTTCTATATGTGATTTTTATATGTGATGAAGAGTGAAAAAAAGCTGAGAGTGTAATGCATATGAATATTAATTATGGATAAACTCGATCTGGATTAGCCTTGAGATTTATCGGTTGATTGTGTTAGAAATATCTGTCGCAAATTCCATTGCTATTTCATCATTATTACTAAGAAATGTTTATTCATTTTCTGTTCAATTTGTTGTTAAGTTACTCTTTTTATTATTGCACACTGCAGCTAAAAAGTATATTTTTAACGATGTATAAAGATTTGTATTTTAAATTCCTTGTAAACTACACACTTTACTAATGATCATGCATTATTTAATAGAATGTATAAAGAAAAGGATATTTTAATGGCACCTAAAGAGTTACGATTTGTTCAATAATAATATTCCCTCTAGGCTGTTAAGACATGAATCTTGAACAAATTTAATTCTCACTTCAAGATTGGTCTTTAGCGATGACAGATGGTTGTCATTGAATTATCAGTATATTTAAAAGACTATGAATTAGTGGCTAACTAACAAAAATATTTCTTTGCTGAAAAAACTAAACATTATTTATTTTGTAAATATTATTTTTTTGTGGTATTTAATCCCACTTAAATTTTAACAATTTTTAGTGCAACAGAGTAAAAAATACAACTGTCCCAGCCAGGACGCGAACCTGGATCTCCTGCATTCAGGGCCGGTACATTTTCCATTTATGCTACCGGGACAAGTCTGATAAGTTATTAAATTCCCCGCACTAGTGTTGACAGTGTAACTTCCGAGGCCGACGAATATATCGTCTTATGCTCGGAAGAGCTGACATTGTCCTGGCTGGGACAGTTAGATTTATTATTTATTTTGGAACATTTATTGATAAAAAGCAATTAAATTTGGCCAAAGAGCATATAATTAATGCATTTCTGTAAATAATAATTTTTAAAAGTAACTATATAGGGTCGAATAATCTAAGAAATTAAACATTCTTCTTACTTAATTTCAATTTAAATAAGCAAGGTTTCATAATTTTAAAGCTAAAAAACAACAAAAAACTGTATTTTACTCTAAGAAATTAAACATTCTTTTTACTTAATTTCAATTTAAATAAGCAAGGTTTCATAGTTTTAAAGCTAAAAAAAACAACAAAAAACTGTATTTTACTTATAAAAAGAATATAGCTGAAGCCTAAATGATAACTAATCACTATAACTAAAATGATAACTAAAATTTTATTATTGAATTGTAAAATTCACATAAATGCCTAACCTTTATGTTAGTGGAAGCGAAAAGTATTATAAAATAAAGGAAGTAATGCTGAAGAAAAAAAAAAGAAATGCTTTAAAAAGTTAACTTTCTTATTACAAAAGATAAAACGGGGTTAAACGGGATCCTTGCTAATTACCCCTTTTTATGGGGTCCATACCTGCAAATAACCTGGGGCTTTTTGTTGAAGGAGGGTATTTCCAAAGGGTTGAAGGGGCTCCACAGTCTTCTGTGTTTAGAACTCCTCAAGCCCCCTGCTCAATTTTTTTTTATGGCTATTGACTAATGGCCACTAACTCTCGGGTGAGTGCATACATTCTAGTGTTGATTCATTGTTCCAAGGAATTTGGATCCTCGCTTTGAATTTTAATTGATGGGCGATATATATTATTTATAAATGAATTATGGACTTAAAAATTTTTTGAAGGCTTGTTCTTGTAAATATTTATGTGATTTTAAAGACATGGAGATCAGGATGATAAAAAATTTTTGCAATATCGAATGCCCAAGTGTTAAAAAAAGTAAAATACCTTTATATTTAGCTTAGCCAATTGAAATTATTTTTCTGGGTTTTGAATTTCTCAGCCTCTGAATAATGCAGTATAAAAAACCTCACTTCTCAATGTATGTATATATATAATTGAAAAGAGGAAAAATTATTTTAGATAAGCAGATACTCCTAAAAAGTAGTGAAAATTTGAGTTCATATGAGAAATTGTGGATATGAACTACTAGTTTGGCAACAGAATTTCCCTAAGCATGAAAGTTTTTTTTTTGTTTTATTTCATTTTATTATTAAAAAATTCAATACATTATTTAATTTAACAAGTTTACTTAATAAATACAGACGATTTAGCTCCACCATTCACAGCTAAATTTCGAAGAAAAAAAAAGATGATAAAATGAAAACTTTATGTGATTGCAAAAAAAAAAAAAAAAAAAAAAAAAAAAAAAAAAAAAAAAAAAAAAAAAAAAAAAAAAAAAAANTAGTTACTCTCCAATGAGTTGTAATGGGCCTAAATTCAGCAGAATTTAAATGGCATAGGAGTTATAGATTTAGAAAATTTATTTAAATAGGTTTTGAAGAAGCCAATGAAGTATCTATTACGCACGCCTGCTTGCACGTTCCTATGTGATTCCGGTACGTCATTTGTATCCGGATAGCTAGTTCATTGAGGAAATTTATTCCAACATTAAACAGGCTTTTTGAAGTTTATTTACTTAGAATGAGACTTAAGAAGAAAACACTTGGCTGATAAAGAACACTAGGACAATGCTTAAACAGATTTGAAACACGTATGTGGTTCGTTGGGTCGACGCAGTTATGGCAGGCCTACTTCTGAATCGCTTCCAGACAATTTAAACGAGAATTTCTTAGGACGCTGTTAAGCATGTTCCTTCTTTGAAAGAAATAACAAAACTGAGACTCAACTTTTCTCTGAGGAAGTCAAATGGGATTTAACAAGCTTAGAGAATGCTCTAAATGTATTATTAAGCATTGGTAAGTATTGACTAGGATTGAAACATTAATAGCCCTGAAATCTTAAATTTGATAAAAAGGTATTTTTTTTCCTGTCAAATACAAAGGTCTCTTGAACTCAATTTGGCCAGTTTAACTGCATGAGGTTCATAGTGATAAAGATTCGCTTAAAATTAATAAAATATAAATAAATCTTCAGGGATGAAAGAAGACTGCAGTTTTAAATTTTCTGTTGTTAGACCGAAATAGGGGAAAAAATGGTTTTCTCCGAAGGGTGAAAAAAAAGAGAAAATGTAAATGTTTCTCTGTTATTATTCATTAAAGCTTTAGATTTATTTATTTCACATTAATTGTATTTAATAATAATACAAATATTAATGGCATGTTTCCTCAATACTTAGGTCTCAAATAAAGTACGGATATGATTCTATAAAACTATTAGTACATTTATAATATTGAGCTTGTTGATGAACAAAATTGAGCTTAAACTGCCGAAGAAAATTGAATTAATAGTTTATTTATTTATTTTTTGTAAACCGTTAACTTCTTATAAAATAATTTAAAAATTTCTTTAATTTTGTGTTATCCTTCGTAACTTTCTCATTTAACTTCTGTGATGCTACATCTCGTAGAATAGGTGCTATTTAGACATAACCATTGTGTTAAAAACACCCGTGGCCCTGAGAAGACTTCAATTTCTTAATAAGAACCTTTCCAGAGCTAGAGTGAAGATAGTCGGCGTCCCGACATCATTAGTATATAATGACAATAAGAAATAAAGTAAATTAAACCACGATTCTAGAACACAAATATATAACTCACCCAGCTCTCCTTCGATCTCTCTCTCTAGCAAGCTTGGCCCGTCGTCGGAGGCAGCAGATCACAAGCAAGGCCAGCAAAGGAAATCCAAAGATGCAGGAGACTATAGGGATGACCACTGTTTCAGGGGAAACTGAAAAAATATATATTACTTCATAAATATATGGATCAACACATGATTAAAAAAACTTCCGCTCGTTCCTAAATGATTAATAAATACTAAGCAAGTTGGTTCGTTAAAGAACCGAAACAGTATTAAATTTAATGACGTCACATAATGCAAACTCTGTGATGTGTACTTTACTGTATACATCGCATCACACTAAAATTTTACAGCTCATCTTACAGTAAAATGTCTGTATTATGAAATTCATTGGGATTCGACAAGCAAAACGACTTTATAAACTAATCATAAGCAGAGATAAAGTGTGTATATTCAAAATATAATAATACCGAGGGTAAATCTATTTTTTTTTTTTTTTTACTACTCGTGTTTAATCAAAAAGGTTTACTGAAAGTATTTAATAAGCGAGCCGCTTACCTAGGTGGAATAGTTTAAATGTGAAAATACTATTTTTTTTTTTAATTATGCAATTAATATTTAAACAAAATAAAATTTTTACTGTAACTAATTTGGTCTCTGTAATGGTAATGTCAAGGTTACAGAAAAATGTTTTAACGAGATTCATATTGAATGTCACAAATTCACTATAATATATTATTTATAGTGGTAATTCAATAGTTGTTCAAAATACAATGGTAATATTTCTCAGAAACGATTCTTCAAAAAAAAATTAATATTTCTAATTATCATTAGCCGCCTTTCTGGAGAATGGGGTGGATTTTAATAAAAAAGAAGTGGAACGAATTCTAAATTCGATTTTTAAAATCTTATTGGGTCTTTAATAAAAGTGATTGAAAAATGACGGAGTTTCAAAATGCCGACAATGATAAGTCGAAGAATCGCGGTAGATAAAGTTAGATTTAAGAGTTTCCGTCTCTGACTTCCCAGACAATTTATAAGCAGGAGTCCTTTGTGTAATTTAGGACTCTAATATTAACCAATTTAGTGTTATTGGCATGCTTAATACATATGATGCTTAAAAATATTATTATAAAAAATTATTAAATTATTACACTACAAATATACATAAATTATACTACAATTCAACAAACATTTAACCTGATTGTTCTCTTTTTACCATAGTGATATTTTTTCTCTGTCTGGATTGCGCTAAAAATGCATTTTCTGCAATAGGACAGCTGTGCTGGAGAATCGAGGACGGATTGAATCTATCGTCAGTGGCTCGGGCAGTTCCACAATTGCGCTGATAAATGCAATTTCCGCTGATCCTCATACACCATCCCACATTCTCTTTTGGAAAATTTACAGTGCATTTAAAGTTGTTTGATTATACTTTAGAAAGGTTTAAACCTACTTTTGAAATTAGTAAAATGTCATCAAACATGTGAAATGTCATTTTTCAGGTAATTCAGTGTTTACAAATTAGGGTAATAATCAATGACACCACTGCGCAACTATCGTAAGTTAAGTTTCTTTAAATGTAATTTACATGTATGTGTACCAATGTGTGCCAATTTGTTCAATAAAGAAATTAATATCAGTATATTAGCTTTGTCTTCCTGCAAAATATTGTTACTGAATAGAAGTCGGTCGAGAGGGACGGCTGTTTTTTTCTTTATTATGAAGTTAATCTTCAATGAAACGTGAAAAAAAAAAGCTTTGTTTTGGCTACTCCTTTACGATTGACTTTTGTTTTTATATTTGTAAGGACACTGGAAAAGGGAGGTTCATCAGCTGTTCTTCAGCTCAACAATCTTTTTTTTTTTTTTTTTTTTTTTTTTTCCTATATTTATGAATACTCATTTGCAGCCCATTTATGGGTGACGAGTAGTTGCGGGCAGAATTACCGAGGTTACAGACAACAGCCCTTATTCAATAATGTAAGTCCTAACTTTACCGACCCGACTTAATTGCGTCAGGACTCCCTAATGAGTACTTGACATCTTACAGGTTCCTGGCCTTAATTCCCTTACGAGGAATGGCAAGAGCGAAAATTTTGTTTAAACTTAAGAATATTGTTGATAACCAAAGCGAATGAATAGCCTTTTGATATACAATCTTACCCAAAGTACATGAATATTTCGAAATGAATCTATCTATTTGAGCACTAACTATGATAAACTGAGTTTGAAGAATTGAAAGAACTCTTTGATACTTCATTGGTCATACTTTATTTTAAATATGTATATACGTACATTATATGTTACTAACATGGTATGTTATCTCCTCTTAGTAACATTAGAAGATTTAGGCGTTCTAAGGGATAAATGAAATGTGTGATCTTGCCTATATATAACTTTTTAGATGAAGCGCATATTGAGGATCTTAAAAAAAATGCACCAATGGGATATGTTTTGTTTCCAAGAAATACCGGTAGTTCTCTCATTATGTATCCGTATGTGAGGTGACTTCTTGATTTAGCCTAAGGCAATATGCTGCACTGTTAACAAATCTTGGCAGATGGTACACATTAGTGGATCTCTTTATTGATCAGATATATGTGGGCTCCTATGTGCTTTTCGTATTCGGGTTAACAAAACTTCTTCTCTTAACAAGTCCCTACGAAAGGAAATTTCTATTGTTCGGTGGTATATTCATTGTTAGTTGTTCTCGGGGTGGAGATTCCAAATATTCCCCTCGTCTTGATTGCAAGTTTTCTACAACAAGCCAAGTATGATCAAACAAGGAAATTCTTAGGTGCCTTGCTTGTTTTTGTTCTTCGTTCTCTACAATGTCTGCATGTGAGGGGAGCCAGAGAAAAGTAATTTTTTCCCCTGTTTTTTTTTATTTTTAGGTGGAGGCTTAACAATTTTTAAAGTCAGGTTTCCTTGGTGGTAGTTATTCCTTAGTTGTTGAAGTATATTATTCTTGTCGGGGACGACAGGGAATCCGTGGACAATAAGAATTCTTTTTCAGTGAACGTGATTACGTTATGTAATACTGTTGAGCTTGCTTGCAATTTCCTCTAGAAAAATTTAGAATAGATGGTGAACATTTATTTTTTCTTAAAATATTGTTAAAAATTATTGATCCATAAAGTCTTGATTAGGTCCTTTGCTTTTTGAACTAGTTCGTTTCTTAAGCTAGCATTCTTGATTGAAGTAAATCGTGGTATTTTTCGGTAAGTATCCTATAGTGCTTTCTTAAGGTAATTCTGTTGAGTACTTATTTTTGGTAATCAACCAATTACATATTTTGGCATTTGGCAAATGAAGTAGGATGGTGAGATTAATTATTTTAAGGATTTGTGTTTAATGGACAAAACATTGAATTGAAAGCAGAATTCGAGGGTTAAAATACTATTTTTGAAAGATATGAGAAGAATAAATGTTTTCTAAGCCGTGGGGTTCTTGCTTCTGTGCTATCGCTGGTTATCTTACTCGTTAGGAATGCATCTTTGGCTAGATGAATATCTCTACGAGAACAGACTCAATACATAATAGGTGGCTGTATATTACTGACGACTAAGTAAAACTGCCCAGTTTCGAAAGAATTAGACTCTTTTTTATTTTATTTGTCTTTTGCAACAAACCTGATGATATATTAGTGTGCGGCGATGGTTTTATTGATGAATAATTTTAGATCACTTGAAACCTATAAAATTATTTCATAGTGATTTGTATTTTACAAGACGAACCTGATTAGGCTTTAAAATTTTTTTTGAAGATATAACAAAAGCCCTGTGTACGGTTTCATCAGTGATTAATAGTATTCTTGTTATTTAATTATTATGATATGATTTTTAGCTTATTTTAGTGTTTACAAAAATAAAAATCCGCTGTCAAAGTCTATCTTCATTTTGGAAATGTTGGTAGCCTTTCTTTATGAAGCCTTACGGAATAGGATAAAGAGATAAATTGGTTATAATATAATACATTCATGAGTAAATGGGGATGACGAGATGAAATAAATTATCTTCTTCGCCCATGCTGGTGGAATTGAATTTTGCCAGAGAGGAATGTTGGTCGCGAGAAGAGAGGGAAATAGAGAAACAGAAATATGTTGTAAAAGTTAGGGAAATAGAGCGAAAGTGTAGATGAAAAAAGAACCATACAAAGGGATGAAAAGGGATGAGAGACAGGGAGATAGATACATACAGAGAGAGAGAGAGAGAATGAGAGAGAGGAGGGAAAGAGAGTGAAGAGAGGAGAGAGAGTGATAGAGGGGAGGGAGAGAGAGGAGATAGAAAGGGGAGGGAGAGAGATGGAGAGGAGGAAGAAAGGGGGGGGGAGAGAGAGGAGAGAGAGAGAGGGAACAAGAGAGAGAAAGAGAGAGAGGAGAGAGAGAGAGATGGGAATGGATAGCTTGTTTGTCAACAGGGAACACGAACGACCACAAGAGAGGAAGCAACATAGGGTGCCATGGGACCCCTAAATATTGCTGAGAGAAGTAGTGGAGAGGATGCAAGAAGAGGGGGAGGAGGGAGTTGGGGGGGTGTTGCTGAACATAAATCTGAATTTCGTTGCTGACATAAACCAGTCTTCTGAATAACCCCTATTGGGCTATTTTTGCCCTAACCCTCCTCGCACTTCCCTCAATTTTCCGTAGGGCAGTAACCAACTAAACTATTACTCAAATATTTTAATGAAGAAATACATTTTAACTTACATTTTTTACTCAGAATTTTTAAAAGAATAATATAGAAGAAATTGCAAGGGAAAACACGATGATGTTAATATTTTCTTCAAATTGAAATATGTTCTTTAATCATTTATATTTTAAATAAATATCTGAATCG
>KZ808260.1:157062-167657 GCA_000696205.2 Oncopeltus fasciatus
CCAAATAACAGGCGCAGTTAGAGTGTAACTTCTTGTATGCTGTGTGTCTATGATTTCTTATGGTAAAGAACCTTGTAAATAATTTAAAAGGTTATTTCCACCACCAATGAATATAGAACTATCATACCTTCTATTATCCGTCTTCATTGGTTTCTGCAAACGATTGCATAATAGACTGTAGTAGTCCTTATTGGAGAGCTCAAAGTTTACCTCCATACTCTTTATCAATTACACTTGATAGGATAATTCAGAAACAATGCGAGTATTATTAATGTTATTACGCTTTAATTAATGTTTTATAAATTATTATTGTATTTGCTATTGTTTAATTAATTTTTTTTAAGAGCAAGTCCCTGCCTGTTGGTGTGTGTGTGTGGATCATGGTGGAAGTTGTCAGTTCGGTTTCTGTTTGGAAATGGCTGCATGGCTGGTGACCGTTATGTAAAGGAAATATCCAATATAATTCGTTATTTGACTATCAGCTTAGTTATTTTATATACCCCAGGGTACTCTGTTAAAAAGTATCATTTCTTGAGCGACAAGCTCCTAAAATTGGGTAAGTACGCGTTTTATGAGGTCTTGGGTAGAACAGAATATGTATATTTGTGTTATGTTTTTATTCGTGTTTTAATTGAATATAACATCACAATTAAGAAAGTACTTATGCAAAAGATTTTGGAAATTATATACCATAACTTAGAACTCCGCTATAAGAGACGTTTTTTTTTTTTTTTATTTAAAAGAAAATAACCATTTTAAATAATTAATCTAACACAATAAAATTTAAAATTATTTATTTAAAGTAATACTTCATCATAGATAAATAAAAAAAAAATGAGTGAAACTGAGTGGGGATAACTGACATGAAAAAAATATTTCCTTGCCTTGACTGTAAATAGACTTACGTGTTCTGGAGGGATATGTTTCTGAAAGTCGAGGAGTCTGAAGGAGATGAAAGAAAATATAGAGAAATGTATCTCAAAGTTTTACTCAAGGTTTGGGGGTAGGGGAAAGCCGAATATGCCCCTCACAAATCATGATATCTCCTTATATCATATGGTCGTATTAGACCTGCAAAGCAGGATTATTGGCGAATTAGAACGAGCCATATTTCTTATCATTATATTTAAATACTTGTGTAAAACTGAGAGGACTTTTAGTTTGACTCTTTAGCTTTAATATTTCTCTAATAATTAAAATTAAATGATTAATAACACGCAATGAGCACAATAGAAAAATAAAATAAAAATAAATTATAAACGTAGCATATTTTTTAAAGCAAAAGGTCTGTCTCATAGGAATTGCACATAATTTAGTTCCTCAGCATCGTCGTTTATTAATAGCAGCATTAATTGAAGTTTGTTGGGTTTCAGTCAAAGTTGATCATAAAAAATACAATAAAAAAAAAAGTATTTTTTATTATCTGCCGACGTTTCGGCTTACATGCCGTAAGAATATACGAAGACCAGTCATTAACATTTCAGCCAGGTGACAATACATCCCTTCTCGCCTTCATGATAGCCCTGAAGATGGCTTACAACAAACTTATCTACTAATAATCTCAACGGTCAAAAACTCTCCATCAGTAGTTAATTAATATTTGTGAATTTTTTTAAGTAGCATAAGTAGCATAAAACCTGACACCATTGGCAAGATTTTGCTAAATAACGAACTTAATATTTTTCTACCATGAAAGTGAAAAACCAAATTTTAATACAAAAATAAACTAATTGAGTCTTCTAGGCAATAAAATTAAAATTTTCAGTTCAGTTATATCCCCTCATCTAACATTTTAATTTCGCTGAGTAACTCGATAAACATTTATTTTATTAATAATTAAATTTTTTTTCAGTTTCACTACTTTAAAATAAATTATGCCTACTGCACTGATAAAATATTTTTACTCGCAATTGACTCGGAAAAATCCTAAACATAATGATTATATTGTAATAATAGAAAACTGTATATCGTGAACAGAAATGCACTCATTCCCAATCACACACACATGCGCACACACACAACCATATATATAATAAATTCCATTAGTTACACAAAATCATTTGGTGTTTCTCTTAAAATATAGAATGTGCTGTAGCATTTTAATCATGTTTGGATGCCTTATTCAGATAACATTTTTGGGAGCTAGAATCGATTTAAGGATTGAAAATAAACGAGCTTTCAATTGTTTCGGGAGCGGAGATATTTCTGAGCAGGCACTGAAAGAAAATTAGTTTAATCGCAAAATATACCGTTTTATTTATTACAGCTTAGCTCTTTCCAGGACCACTGATCCCATCATCAGAGCTAAAAGAAAAATTGTGCACTGGGAAAAATTATATGATTTATTAATGCACTATTTATCAGTTTGTACAGAGGCTGACTGCCTCCAGGCATTAAATTTCATATGTTGATTGTGATTTTCTCTGTCTATTACTTGTTTTGTATGCGTTCATTTTTTGGACAGTAATCGATTACCTGGAGCAAAGTATGGTTTCAATAATTAGTTAACATAAAATATTTCAAGGAGGTAAGGCTGTCTTTTGAAGAATGTAGGTCCTCATTAAAATAGTATGTGAATTAATTCTATTTATCATTATATTTATAGAATGTTAGAATTTTTAGTAATAATTAATTAGTTATTACCTAAAAGTTTAAATTATTCTTCCCCTCATTTAGTTCTTGGGCGAGGATATGATATCATAATGATGGTGATATGTTGAGATCGTATACACAATCATAATCATTTTTCCTTTCTCTGAATTTTAAAGTCTGATGCATGATAAGTTAGGGTTTGATAAATTTCATTGTCGCCTTTTCTCCACCCCGTTGTTTTGCGTTCGTCTGACTAGAACAGGACACACAAGAAAGCATTGGAAGAATTTGGCCTATTCACTCCTATCCATGTTAGATATAGTGGCCAATTTCGATATTTAGACTTAACATTTCAAATCCTTGAAAGAAAATATTTTTGGTTTAAATCGGATGAGAAAAAGGGGGTTTAAACGGAGACCAAAATTCATAATTGCAATATATTAGATGTTATTTGAGTTGTATTTCAATACATAAAGGTGTAAAATTTAATTTCTATTATTTATGTGCTATATAATATTTACGAAAAATATTTATTGTGTAAGAAATTTACGATTTTAACAAAGATGGTTTAAATTCGTAAAACTTGAGCAATGCTTAGAAGCCACAATGTATATGATCAAAAGGAGAGTTTTTTTGACCGTAGATATTATTCTTGGATGATTTTAGTTGGGGTTCGGTCAAGGTAGATCCAAAAAAAATACAAAATTTAAAAAATGTATTTTTTAATAAAGGATTATCTGCCGACGTTCTAATCTTATGAAGATGAGAGAGGACGTCCTGTCCCTAAGTTCACATTTCCATGACTGGAAATCCTCTCTCATCTTCATAAGATTAGAACGTCGGCAGATAATCCTTTATTAAAAAATACATTTTTTAAACTTGTGTTTTTTGGATCTACCTTGACCGAACCCACTGTATATGATCGTTGTTCTCTCCGGTTTGTAGATTCAATTTCTTCATTGACTCTTATTTATATCCATCTCAATGAACGATGGGAAATCAGCTTGGATGTCACAACTCTTGCGTCGAATTTCCGTCTTATCATTCCGTGACATTCTTTGACAAAACTTTGGTTAAACTGCTAAGGCATCGGTAAGTCGTACCTTCTAAGACTGCCTTTCTCTCCTGCTTGTTACCTGCTTTAATTGGTGAAATCTCCGCTAGGAACACTGTTTGGCTTTTACCCCGCCGTATGCATATCTCACCCTTGGCATAGCACACTATATTTGTCACAACAAACCCATATATCAGATCTTGTTCCTGTTTCCCTTGGAATGCATTCCAGCCGCTCGTAAATAATCTGTTATGATTGTTTAGCTCCAATGATTCGGACCTGTTTATGATCTACGGGCGTAGTATACCATGAGATTATACGACGGAAAACTCCAATCCTAATCCTACAAATGAACAAAGGTCTGTGTAGTTCTCGGTTGATCAAGATGACAAACTTTTGTGAAATAAATACAATCTGATAAAAAAAAAAGATTTCTCTTGTTTAAAAATATCAATCATATCGGGAAATTTGAGGCAGCGGTACATCTCAATAAGAAAATATTTTTTGTAAATTCTCACTATGGCTGACTATTTTGTAACGGTGCAGATAACAACAGCTGGCTACTTCTTCAAAATAAGAAGTTGTAAGCCTTGATCTTTTTGTGAATCTTTTAACTTAAAGTATTAAATTCATTATACCTCACCACGACCTATTGCTAAGAAATTCTTCTTCTTGAAAATATCTTCNGAGAGAGGACGTCCTGTCCCTAAGTTCACATTTCCATGACTGGAAATCCCCTCTCATCTTCATATGACTAGAAAGTCGGCAGATAATCCTTTATTAAAAAATACATTTTTTAAATTTGTGTTTTTTGGATCTACCTTGACCGAACCCACTGTATATGGTCGTTGTTCTCTCAAGGTTTGAAGATTCAATTTCTTCATTGACTCTTATTTATATCCATCTCAATGAACCATGGGAAATCAGCTGAGATGACACAACTCTTGCGTCGGATTTCCGTCTTAACATTCCGTGACATTCTTTGACAAAACTTTGGTTAAACTGCTAAGGCACCAGTAAGTCGTACCTTCTAAGACTGCCATTCTCTCCTGCTTGTTACCTGCTTTAATTGGTGAAATCTCCGCTAGGAACACTGTTTGGCTTTTACCCCGCCGTATGTATATCTCACCCTTGGCATAGCACACCATATTTGTCACAACAAACCCATATATCAGATCTTGTTCCTGTTTCTCTTGGAATGCATTCCAGCCGCTCGTAAATGATCTATTATGATTGTTTAGCTCCAATGATTCGGACCTGTTTATGATCTAAGGGCGTAGTATACCATGAGATTATACGACGGAAAACTCCAATCCTAATCCTACAAATGAACAACGGTCTGTGTAGTTTTCGGTTGATCAAGATGACACAATTTTGTAAAATAAATACAATCTGGTAAAAAAAAAGATTTCTCTTGTTTATAAATATCAATCACATCGGGAAATTTGGGGCAGAGGTACATCTCAATAAGAAAGTATTTTTGTAAATTCTCACAATGGCTAACTATTTTGTAACGGTGCAGATAACAACAGCTGGCTACTTCTTCAAAATAAGAAGCTGTGTGCCTTGATATTTTTGTGAATCTTTTAACTTAAAGTGTTAAATTCATTATACCTCATCATGACCTATTGCTAAGAAATTCTTCTTCCCGCTTCTAAAAATATCTTCCTGGCGTTAATGACCAAAGGTTTACGCCATTAAAAAAAAAAAAAAAGTGTTACATTTTCAAAAATTATATTTAAATGAATTGAAGTTTATACACAGGAGAAATTTTGGAAAGTGAATTTTTATCAATATTTTCATCAATATGTTCTTGACAATAAGAACATTTAACGCCAGACTGCCGTATTTGAACATTTATAACATCTTTACAAATGAAGTGTTAAGCATTGGATTGAATGTTGACAAATGAGTGAAAAAGAAAAAGAAGTGCTTTTATATGTTCTGATAGGTTTCCGTGTTTGCCCAGATTATTATTTTGATGTACGACGTGCCTTCAGCGGAGGAAGCAGTCGGCCAGCTAAGTCCTCGGGGCTGAGAAATGGACCGGAAAGCACAGGATATGTGGAAGACCTTACCCCCTGGAAAATGTGGAGTCACATGTCACCTGCTGGCTCTGGAAATGGGCTCTCGGCGTGTTCGCCGATTTTTCACTTCTGTCTGCTTCCTCTCTCCCCCCTCCACGCTCTTATTTAGAAACAGAAAGCTTCTTAGTATTCATATATTTCACTTTGATGGCTTTCTTGTATGTTACAAAAACCCAGACTTAGATTATATAAATTTATGGCATAATNCCACGACCTATTGCTAAGAAATTCTTCTTCTTGAAAATATCTTCCCGCTTCTAAAAATATCTCCCTGGCGTTAATGACCAAAGATTGACAGGCCATTAAAAATAAAAAGTGTTAAATTTTCAAAAATTCTATTTAAATGAATTGAAGTTTATACATAGGAGAAATTTTGAAAAGTGAATTTTATATCAATATTTTCATCAATATGTTCTTGACAATAAGAACATTTAACGCAAGACTGCCGTATTCGAACATTTATAACATCTTTACAGATGAAATGTTAAGCATTGGATTGAATCTTGACAAATGAGTGAAAAAGAAAAAGAAGTGCTTTTATATGTTCTGATAGGTTTCCGTGTTTGCCCAGATTATTATTTTGATGGACGACGTGCCTTCAGCGGAGGAAGCAGTCGGCCAGCTAAGTCCTCGGGGCTGAGAAATGGACCGGAAAGAACCTTACCCCCTGGAAGACCTTACCCCCTGGAAAATGTGGAGTCACATGTCACCTGCTGGCTCTGGAAATGGGCTCTCTGCGTGTTCGCCGATTTTTCACTTCTGTCTGCTTCCTCTCTCCCCCCTCCACACGCTCTTATTTAGAAACAGAAAGCTTCTTAGTATTCATATATTTCACTTTGATGGCTTTCTGTATGTTACAAAAACCCAGACTTAGATTATATAAATTTATGGCATGATTTTTTTTTTTTTTTTTTAAAGCTAGGAATAACCCTACAAAAATTTCAACTATAATTATCTAAAATAAATAATAACAAATAAGTTAAAACAAGAAAAGCTTTAAAAAAAATTGATAACTTTTGTTATATTTGACAGCGCTGTAAAGACTTGTCCTCATTCAAACCTAATATCGTACAAGAAAATTGTTGGTTTTCTTCATATTTCAGAGCTTTATGGAGAATTGCTCTCAATTAAACTGAATATCGTACAAGGAAATTGTTGGCTTTCTTCATATTTCAGAGCTTTATGGAGAATTTCTCTCATTTAAACTGAATATCGTACAAGAAAATTGTTGGTTTTCTTCATATTTCAGAGCTTTATGGAGAATTGCTCTCAATTAAACTGAATATCGTACAAGGAAATTGTTGGCTTTCTTCATATTTCAGAGCTTTATGGAGAATTTCTCTCATTTAAACTGAATATCGTACAAGAAAATTGTTGGTTTTCTTCATATTTCAGAGCTTTATGGAGACTTGCTCTAATTTTAACCGAATTGTAAGTGTCTTTACTTTGTCAAATAACTTAGGCAATAAAAAATTTCGATACTGATTTCAGAGCTTTATAGAAACTTGCTCTCATTTTAACCGATTTGTAAGTGTATTTACTTTGTAAAATAACTCAGGCAATACAAAACTTACATACTGTTTTTAGTTGTCATATTTAACCCTACGTTAATTTTTATACAAAAACATAAGGACTGAGGTAATAAGACTTTTTTTATTCTATTCCCTTGCATTTCTTGAGCAAAAATCAAGTTTCAAGTATGCCCCTAATCTTTTTCAGCCCAGATTGCTGAAAAACATAAATAATTTCTGAATAAACAGTATAAATACCGATTAGTTACACTGAAAAACGTATTACTTAATTAATTATTATTATAACGTATTATTATTAATGGTACTTGACTAAAAAAAAAAAAATATATATATTCATTTACTTGTCTCAGTGATTCAATTTTGCTATTATAAAAAGATGTATTTAGAAAGTCAATTTCGTTCCTTCCAAATAGAAAATAGGCTGAACATATAGCTATATTAAGTTAGTACTTGAAAACGGGGTAAAAGCCTGAAATGAAATAAAATATTGTCATTTGATTAGTTGTGTCCATTTTGATTTTTGGCTAAGAAGTTTTACATTATGGTTTGCAGACAAAGTTGATTGCTTGTAGAATAATTTTTGTGAAGTCCCATAGTTACCCGGTAGGCCGTCCAGTATTCCTCACGGCCGGTGGTGAGAGGGGTTTGAGCGTTTTGGAGGATATTGTGGAAATATGGAGGAGCCATAGCGCAGAAAAAAAATAACCTTAGAAAAAGTTGGAACTCGTACACTTAGCCTGGCTTATTCCAAAGAGTTTTATCTGTTGACTCCCAAGACAAAGTTGTCTTTTTGTTGTTTTTCTTGTTAGTCAGTAACCCACCAGGTTGCAGCAGTGGCTGACTTGATTAAGCTACACGCGAATTTCGATAGAACACTTAAAAATTTTCTAATTAATTTTAGTGTTAAGATAAGCCTCTTCATTTAATCCATATCACTCGTTACTGGGTCATGATTATGGATTAACATTTTAAATTTCATACACGCCACGAAACATCGAAGTTGTTACTAGTTCAGGCCGGCCAAAGGTCGTTGATTTAGAAGAAGTTGGAGGATTAATTGAGTTGGATCTTTGCCAAAGCTACACAGTGGTTGCCTTACAACTTAATATTTCCCCAACCACTTCCTGGAGTTATCTTCATCAACTGGAAAAAGTGTAGAAACTGGATTAATCTACTGGATTGATCTATCCTATCAGTGGTGATGAGCCGAATTTTTTTTTTTTTAAATCTAATCTCTAACCAAAGAAAGTTTTGCTAATTGTTTTCTGGACAGCCGAGGGTTGTGATGCATTTCGAGATTCTGAATCAAGGTCAAATAATCACTGCAGAAGAATACTCCACAATTCTGGTCCATTGCCACTGGAAGCTAAAGATTTCAGATCCGGCTCAATTAATAGGAAAGGGCCTCTACTTTTCCAGGACAATGCTCGGCCACGCACTGCCAAATTGACCGATATTGGCTGGAAAGTTTTGCCACATCCAACACTATTCCCCTGACCTTTCACCTTCCGATTACCACCTCTTTAGATCTCTGGACAACCATCTCAGACAGAAATATATCGATAACCAAGACAGGCCACTATCCGCATTGTACGCGTTTCCCTGCCAATAAAAATCAATTGCTTTTCTAATGAAGTACTTTCAGATTTACCATTACGTTGGTTATTGATTTTAATTTTATTGATTTCTAACCTTCCTTAATAAAAACCACTGGGCTTTTTGTACGGCCATTTTTTTTTAAGAGGCCATATTTATTAATATATCTTCTTAAATCACTTGTTAAGTTACGTAGCGCTTAATATTTAAACTATTATGATTAAAATGTACAATAAACTACATAAATTTGTGGTCGAGAGTGAAAGATAAAGTATTACGAAATTCAATTAGAAACATTTACAGGGTTGGTGAAGCAATCGTTCAAACAAATTTAATCCTCTTACATACGTATAGTTAATATAATGTATTTTGTTAATGTATTTTAATATATTGTATACATGACATTTACAGTTTTCTTTGTTATACACAAAATCGAAACGTATTTACATTACGAATAAATTTTAAATATAAATATTCATTTCTTTGCATTCTTGTGAGGTTCGTTTAGTTTATTTGTTTATTAGTTAATTTATCTGAGCGACTGACACTTTCTTTCTTCTCTTGAACTCAAGAGCTAACTGCAGATTACTTTCCCTTTTCTCTGAGGGCAATGGCAAGGAAGAGATGAAGGAGGAACTGAAACAGGGACGTGAGAGAACCGGCTCTCTGAAGGAATGCTGGGAGGAGGACTGTTGGGGTGGATTTCGACTCTCTCCTTCCAGGATATGCCCGGGCAGATCTCTCGCACCCCCAAGTCTCGTGGATATCCCCATATGCCGAGCCTTGATCAGGGGATCCTAACCACTTCCCCCGTACAAATAGTCCGTAATTGGACCACACTGACCTCACCTCTCTGCTCGATCAATCTCCTCCCTCTCCTCCTACTAACAGCCATTCTGCTGTATCGCCATTATTCGCGGCTTCCAGGTTCTCCGACAATCAAGTCAGTAAGTATGATAAATAATCTTTAGTTACATTCTTGTCTTAGGTTATACAATTGTCATTTATAGGTAATTCAATTTCCTTAAAATGAAAACCAACGGGATATAATAAATTTATTTTAATCGATAAGCTGAATGAAAATATGTATTCCGAAATAAATGCGTATTGTAAAAAAAAATTTGGAAATTTACACTTTTTCTATCTCTTATCATGACAAGCTTTTTATTTTTCTAATAAAAATTATAGATAATATTTGATAAAAATTTATTTGACAATTATGAAGGGAACTTCCTGCAACTTTCTCGTTGAAATGCTGTGTAGGTTAAAAATACTGCTTTTTTGTTTACATATATTAATCTTCTTGACATCAACCTTTAAGTATTTTAATCAAAGAATGCTGAAAAATTTTAGAGTCAGACCATTTTTCCCCCCCTTATTTATTAATAATTATTTCTTGTACAGTATGCTATGATAAGTAATTTGCTGATCTTTATGAAATACTGTCATTTATAAAATAAATTCTGTCAATCTTCCTTTAATATCTATCCCGGGACGTAATTCATCCTAATGGAAAAGCCCATTTTGCATAATTTTTGACTCAAACACCAAGAAAGGTACCTCAACCTTTTTAGCCTCAATTTACCTCAAAATATTTTAGCCACTTTAACTTGAGGCGTAATGGAGAGTAATGGGAAGTGCTAGAGATATAGTGCGTGAGAATTTAGATTGTGTTTTGTATGAAATTTGAAACATTTATAGGGAATGGGTTATGCAGTTATATATATATATATA
>KZ808260.1:167975-180926 GCA_000696205.2 Oncopeltus fasciatus
TATTGAAAGAATATAAAAATATAAAAATATTAATAATATATGTTAACCTGTGGGATAAATCACTATCGTTGGCCTCTTCTGCTGTCCTCCTCCGTGCTGGCCTCCGGTCATCTACAAAATCAATAAATAAATTAGTCTATTTATTTATGAAAGCAGCAATGTTATTTATTATAGAAAGCTCAACATAAATTAGTCAAATATAAAATTATGGCAGAAGGAAATATATTTTTAAAGATTATTTAAAAAAGCAAGCACTAGTTTGCCCTTTATATATCATCTAATCAGTGAAATAAACAGCTCAAAAATACAACCAGTACATAAGAGTGTACAGCCAGAGGTCGACATGTCTACCATCGATCTGCTTAGAGTAGAGAGGAAGAGTCACTGACTGCCCTAAAAGGCTTTTAATAAAAGGCACTAAAGAAGGAAGTTTTTAAAGCTATTATTTATCACACATCTAAAAACTGCCTGTTTTATATTTTAATATTTTAAGGATATAAGATGAAAAAGTCATCAAATTTTACTGACTAGGAATCTCAGCTTCGTAAAACAATTTTTTTCACACTTTATTTTACAAATTAAGCTTAACTTACACCAAGGAAATTTTACTAGGCATACATAAAAATGATTTCAGAGTCAATACATTTCGTATAGTTAAGAATTTGAGAGATGGAAAGATCAATTTAAGAAACTAATTTTTGTTTTTACTAACATTAAACAAATTTATGTTATCTCTTTCTTAACCCTTTATAAGATATGCTGATTTTAAATGATTATATAGTTTAGCAAGATAATTAATTTAATAAGAAAAATGTATTTTTAAATCCCTCCCCACCCCCCCCAAATTAAGTTTGGACACTTTAAACTGCGTAAAAGCGCCATAAAATATATACCTAATCAAAAATGCTGTTTCTAGAAATGATTTCAGAAATCCAAGGCAGAGTCAGAACCGTATAAATCTTTCATATGACTAAAAGACGGTGAAATAAGAGCTTCAGAGGCGAACATTATCATGTATCATGGATTTCCCAAAGCCATTGATAATGTGCCTCACAAATATCTACTGGATGTAGGAAGAGAGACAAATAATAAATCTGATTTATTACAGAAGGTAATCGGAAGTGAGGATGAAATATGCGTCTAAAAGTGTATGGATAGGGTGATTTGAAGACAGAACGACAGATATCTGGATACCCCAAGTGGGATGTAGTGAGCTGATAGAAGCTAAAAAATATAGCGACATTCAAGGGGAGATTTCTCGAGCAAAGAAACAAAGTTAGAGACGTACAATACGTATTCTATTCTATAAGAATAGAAGCTATATAATATTGATCTAAATATAGTCCTGCCTTTTCAAACAGAATGTATTAGAAAGGAGATTAAAAAGTATTTCACAAAAGAGCTGCGAAAACTAAGCAGATTTCTCAAGCTTCATTACACTTTTGAATTTTCATCCAAAAATAAAATAATTTAATGGATTGTAATATAAAGCGTAATTTAAAGAAAGAACGAGAGGATCTAGTCAACCTTTCAACCTGCATTAAAAATATTTTTCTTTCATTTGTTTTCCGAAAAAGTAGTACAGAACTGAAATATAATTAAATTACCCCTCTCCAGTGATTAATTTCGGCCGGTAACGAAATCACTTTACAGTTTGCAATAATGCACTGATATAATAAATTTTGATTATTTGTTATTAAAATTGAGGAGACAAGAATGTGCAAAGTAAATTTATGGATATATTGATATTTAAAATTTTAAAATTCTTATTCATATTTATGATTAAGGAATGTTCGAAAGACGATTCAAAATACTAATGTGAATAGCTTGATTTTCCAAGGAAAATCTCATTCAAGCGGAAAGTAAAAAATGAAGAAAGACGAAACAATTATTGACAAATAAAAAGATTCATAAATAAGATAAAGATGCAGGATGTTTTTGATGTCGACAAGACCCAACTATTTGATGTCGATCCATACGGTTCTGTAACCTACCGACCGAGTGCACTGACAGCCGGTATTCTACCAGTCCAGCTAAAATCGGTATGCAAAGCGATTTTTAGGTCAGCTGATAACAGAGAGTTCCCGCCATTGCTGGGTTCATGGTGTTAATAAATAAATATAGATAAAAATTTCAAGGAATAAAAGGAGAATGGAGCGGTATCTGGCTCAACACGTCACCCTACTCTTAACATGAACCATATCATTCCTTTGTAAAAAAATAGTTGTGCTTGGTAGTAGGTAAAGTAGCTTGATTTCTTTGAGAACAATAGATAATTTTCATTTCTTAAAAAAATTGTTTTTACGATCTAAAACAATGACGTCTAAAAGTTGAACTTTTCAGCTTAAAGCTTACAAATTGAAAAATATATTATTATTTATTTAAAACTTATGAAAAGGCGAAAGGGGACAAACCTCCTAGCTTTAAAGGCCAATGGAAGTTATTAAAAGCAGGCACAAACATTAATTCCGAAGTTATTGGGCCAGGTCATTGAAGAAGGCTGTAGTGTACAAAGTAAAGAAGGAAAAACAGGGATGTGAAGAGGGTTTCAGGATAAAAGATCTAATATGGCCTATAATCCTTTGAGATCCCCCTACTCCGGTAGCAAAGTCCGGCAATTTAATTCCCCTCATTGACTCACATTCGTACAGAATTTACAATTTTTATAATGGGAGGATCGCCCCTGTCCTTGCATTTTTTAATATATATATAACACTCAACTTTTTTCAAGTGATAAAAACTTTTAAGTATTCAGTTCTTGTTTAAACAAATGTAAAATTGTTCGGATAAGGCTTAAATATCATTATAATTGTGAGGAGGGGTTAGTCAGGGGTTCGGCCTTGGGAACTAAAGAAACAAAAACTGATTCGTAAACAAAAAAAATTTATTTTTGCCAACGTTTCAGCCTAAATTTTAGGCCTTCATCAGGTCAAATGGATGGGGAGAATGGATACTCCTGCTCTACGGTAAATAATCATGACTGATAACCATGACATCAAGACTGATTCCTTAAATAATCTCTCCTCATAAAGCTAGTCAATTAATTAATTCCAAATTAAATGATAATTCTAATCACATATATTTTTTAAATATTTTTCTTTTTATTAGTTCATTATTTGTGGTTAAAATAGCTACAGCTATTAGCTGCATCAAATGTGCCGAATTTGTTTTTGTTTTTTAGTCCNCAATAGTAAGGATATTCATTTAGATAATGGCAGACAGATATAACAATCCAAAGAAGTTGCTATTAAGTATAATTTACAAGGCAGCTATATATAACTAGGTTAGTGTAAGGAAAATGCTTGAAATAAATTTTATCTTGTTGAAGTTTAGTGAGATAGCAGGTAGGGCAGTACTATATAATAAATGTATGAATTCTAAGAGAGAATAGATTTTCTTTACGATGATTGAATAGAAATAATGTCTATTTTAAGTTTTCTAGGCATACATGTCTTATGCTATTACACTTATATTAGAATTTTCACAGCGCTTGATTTTTAAAATCACAGCAATATCATGAAATTAATTAGCGTTCAAGTTCCATTTTTGTTGCGCCCTCAGGAAATATTGTTCAGCAGGTGGCGTCAAGACTGTTCTCTGCAAACAAGCTACAGAAGGCTTGGTGTTGGCGGACCTTTGTCCACGCCAGGCGATGTCAAGTAATTTCTATGGGGGGGGGCGGTAAGAGCGATGAGAGGACTAACGAGGAGCGTTGTGTGACGTCACAGGGAAGCTGGAGAGTGGCCAGAGCGGGGGTGGGGTGGCGCCGCTTAATTAAAAGCAGGCCAATATAGAGTGTGCCGACCTCGGCCACCTGAACGACCTCTGTGGGTAGCTATTCTACCTCTTAGCCTCTCTCCCGTTCCACTGCCTACTTCATTTCCATTTGATACCCGTACGCCGGGGGCAAAACCGATATATTTTATAAGAGAATATTTTTTATAGAATTTCTCTAAATAAATTTAAACTATTAAATTAGTGCCTCAAAATAAATAATAGAAACGTTACAAAAAAAACTTAAATAACATAATCTTGTAAAAGTATTATTTTTGTGTAGCATATTTTACATTTATACAATTTTTTGAATTGTATTCTGATGATTCCTACATTTTTTAAAAGTATCATAAAGATCATTAGAGTAGTAATGGAAATACAAAAAATAGGTAGTTAATTATTTTCATTTTCAAATTGAGAAAAGAAGAGGGATTAATTTGCTTAAGTCATATTCAAATAATTTTCCGTACAGGCACTTCAACGAGATTATATTTTTTTAAATTTAGTATCTTTGAATATAAGCCGTATATATATATAAGCAAAACTAATCTAGATCAAGGCAGCAATATACGATGGAGGTTTAAATTTGGATGTCTGAGAGATTCCAGGACGCTCATGTGTAAGTAAGTACTTAAGGGCACTGCTGAAGATTACCAAGATAGAAGTTGAGGAAATGCCTTGCACCTCTAACACTCCGTCGTCCGGGAATGTCTTTTAGCCTTTCTGACAAACTTCCCCACCTGGGAAAAGCGTGCCAGAGAAGTTTTCCTACACTTCACCAGCTGATCTCTTCCCTCCAAGTATTTCATTAGGCACGAATTCCTGATTTTGGCAGGAGCCTTTCACGTCATCCAAACCTCAACAAGCTACCAATAAAATCTTTAGGTAAGAAAAATACTTCTATGAAATATGTTTAACCAAGAATAGATGTAGTGAAATTAAATTATAAATATAAATAAATATGTATATATATATAGTAAACAATAATAGGTGGGATAGAGAGTGCAGAGCACAGAAAAAAAGAAAAAATCACAAGGAGGAAAATTTTCTGGGATCTCTCGCCCTTCGTCAGTGAGGCATCAATTGCCGACAATAAGAGGATTAGGGAAAACCCAATCGCCTATCCCTTCCTTTAAGTTCCTTTCGCCAAACACCGGTCTCTCTTCACTCCTCACTGACGAAGGGCAAGAGATCCCCAGATCCCCGAAAATTATACTGTTTTTTTTTCTTTATGTATGTGCACTTTCTATATATATATNGCATATCTTACTGATAAAATTGATATCCATTCAATATATTGACTCGAATCACTATAGTAGACGCTTACAAATATTCCCGCTAATACTTAATCTCTCACGCTGAAGAAACCGCCCTAAAGCGCTCCTGGTGGTGTTATCATATATCAATTTTGATTTGATCCGTGATAATAATTATATGAATTAAAAATAAAAATACTGATGGAAAATTCGATATACACTGTGACTGACATTAAAATAACTGTAATTATATATATAGAGAGAGAGAGAGAGAGAGAGAGAGAGAGAGAGGGAGAGAGAGAGAATATTTTGAATGTGGGTTTTTCTTATGCTTCAAACACTCGTGTAATTCAGTAAAAAAAATTTTAAAGTTACGCATGGGTACCAACATGAATAGCTTGAATCATCCATATACATATTCATAGGTCAAACACAGTATTTAAATGAATTTTTCTAACCGTTGTTGTTGTGGTGGAACGAAACAGGTGCATAATGTAATTTTCTAACATATATATTCTGCATCATTTTGAGAGCTTCACCACAATATTCTAGATGCTGCTATTATAATTTCTTCTTTTAAACTCATTGCTCTTTCTACATATTCTAAGATTAAATAAGCCAGTTACTTTTATGTATTCCTTAATTAAATCATGGTAAATCTGCCTCACGCGTGAGAAATTAATCAGGGTTCCGGCCACACAATGAGAAATAAAGCACAGTTCAAGATGTGACCCATAACCTACCTCCGAAATTTCTCCAGACATCATTATCGCCTGATGATGACTTACAAGTTAAGTCGAAACGTCGAAAATGATATATTAATTACCTAATAATTTTGGAGTATTTAATTTATCTAATCCTGGGCGGAACCCTGATTATTTCTCCGGCATAATACTGGACGACCAACCAACCACCAACCATTTATATCCGCTTGGTTTTCGCAGGTCTTTCCCGATGGATTTCTCTCTCTCTCTCTCTGAGTTTTCTAAAATCTGAAGGAAAAGGAAAAAGAATTACCGATTCGTGGGATTCTGTCTGATTTCGGTGTCTGTGTACTTGGGTTGTATTCCGGCAAAGTGGAAGCTCAGATATTTCGCGTCGAACAAGAATGAGCTTTTTGTTCGGGGCGAGAATCTCGTGTTTCTCTCTCCGGAGAGGAAATGAAACTGAAAGGATTTGATTGCCAGGAAAAGAGAGAATCGCGAGACCCCGTTTTTATATACATACTTGGAGAGGGGGGGGGGCGTTTGTGTTCACCAACTTACCCAATAAATGGTTTACTCTTTTCAATTTATTGAAGAAAAATCGATATGTTCAGGCTCTTGATATTCAATAAACATTGGGAAATTGTCTAAGATAAAAATTATTTTTCAAAAAAATGTAGCAACATCTACGTCGAAAAAATAAATCTATGCATGATAAATAAACTTATATTCTCTCGACTGTTTGTAGAGGGTTACATAGTCAAATGGGTGAATGAAGAGGTCCAGAACCTCCACTGTTAGACTTTATTTTGGAAAAACATTACATAAATATTTTGTATAAATTTCATTTCTAAAATAATAAAATAATGTATTCTTTCAGGTGACGGAATGTGTTAAATGTATTTTACAAATAGGTTTTTTTTTTCCTTGACCAGCAGTAGACTGACCGGCTTCCATAACCTTTTTTTTGCTGGTTGGTGGAGGCTCATATTATAGGATGAATGAAACAGGTCAAGAACCTGCACTCTCCTAAAAAATTAATTAACTTATTGCGTTAGGTATGTTTCACCCATCGGATAAGTACAGATTTATTAGAGAAATATTTTATTTAATTACTATGAAATTTCTATGAATTTATCTTATATAAAAAATGATCTTTTATCTCAACAATAGTAAGGATATTCATTTAGATAATGGCAGACAGATATAACAATCCAAAGAAGTTGCTATTAAGTATAATTTACAAAGCAGCTATATATAACTAGGTTAGTGTAAGGAAAATGCTTGAAATAAATTTTATCTTGTTGAAGTTTGATTGGCCGTCAATTATTTTGCAGGAGAAATTACTCAGGGTGTCGGTCATGATCAGAAGATTAAAATCTAACGCAGTTTAGTTCTGGACTCTGAGATGTGACCATAAACCTACCTCGGAGATCTCTCCAGACATCACTATCACCCTGATGATGATTTACAAGTTAAGTCGAAACGTCGAAAATGATATATTAATTACCCAATAATTTTGTAGTATATTGTTTTTCTGATCCTGGCCGAAACCCTGACTAATTTCTCCAGCATAAATTTCACCATTCAATATTTAAATATGGCAGGCGAATAGATGATTTTGACAATAGTAAAAACATAATTATGATGACATAATCAGTTAATAATTTTAGTTAAGATCAATACTAAAATATTACTGAGCTACCTATAACCTAAAATAACCTTATGCTTCACTACATGTACTATTTCACAAAAACCATGACGTCATCGACATAAAGTTCTTGCTTTTTCAGGATCAGTCCAGAAGGTAGGGGTATATTAAAAACAAGAGCGACACCTAGTGGCACATTTACAGCCTATTTGTCAATAGATTGGCAGATTAAAACTCTGCCAAAAAAAATATAAATAAAATAGAATTCATTTTTAAATGAACAACTAAAGACAAATAAAAAAATAAATCATGTAGATAGACCTCATTATTTTTCATTTATATATGAGCATTCGATAGATTTTCAATAAAAATGCTAACAGATCCAAATGTTTGTCTTTTTATGGACTATGAAATTTTAAGAATATGTCCAGTCGCGTAAAAAGATGATCAAGTAAGTTTGAGTAAGATTCATTTCTCCGGAAAATAAAACAATTTCTTATTTCCAGAAGATATTAAAGTATATCTTATATCTTATAGTGCGTTTGTGACCCCGGCAGTCGATAAAGAATTTAAAAAAATTTTTATTAAAAATTTATACCATTAAAAAAATATATACCTATTTAGTGCTAGTAGGGTGAGGTAAGTCCAAGAGGTTTGATAAAATAAATAAGCAGAACTAACTCTTTTTTCTTTTTTTACATTCAATTAGTGGAACATGGCTTTCTTTATTTTTTATAATNATAAAATAAAGGAATTATTTTCGTATTCAGATGATTGAGAAGGGATCGAAGAGTTTTTGGGCAATATTAGCTTAATACAGCCGTAAACGTAACGTAAAATGCATTTTTAGAAAGATTTATATTGGGTTAATACTTATGAAAAATGCACAACTAGGAAGGCATATCAGCCCCATGTTATTATTATCTTAAAATGGTATTGTCATTTTACTCCTGTGTGACATATTTATTGAAAATTGGAAATCTGTTTAGTTAACACTGCAAATGCATGATGGATTTTTAAAAATATTTAATTAAATTTCAATTACTCTTATTTCTTCTCCAATTTCCCATTTGGTTGATGCTGAGTAACTCCATTGTCTTAATTTAAAATAACTACTGTTGTTTACCTTGAAGTTTAATTAAACTAAATGAGAACTCCTTACAAAACTAATAAGAATTAATTGTTCTCTTCTCTCAGTAGAAATGACAGACATTAACTCACTGAAACACTCAACTCTAATGGCAGTTGTTCAGTTGTAGATAAATCAAATAATTAAGTGTAAAATATTTTTTAAAAAATGCATTATGTATTAAATTCATTTGTCTCTTATCTTTTTCTCCAATTTTTTTTGGATAGTATAAGGCAAGCTTGCTTCTAAATACTACACATAATTTAGTATTACTAAATTTTAGTATTCTCTACCCCGAGTTTACCTAGTACTTATATTGGCATGTACATTGGTATTATTTCTCCATACCAACACTTGGTTGATATGGAAATATCAGTTTTAAATTAAAATTGCCACTAATCATGTATTCAATATTGTGTTAATATATTTTCAATCTATTCATTTATAAATATGTTATTTTTTAAACTCCGAACTTCCTTCAATGCATATACTTGCAAAATTTAGGCCCTCTATTCATATACACATTTTACAGTTGATATGCAGCCAATATCATATGTCATGACGTTTATTTAATAACTAGTTTTGCATTTAAAATACGAATGTATTAAAAGTTCACTTGATCTATTTAAAAAATGCAACATTTTCAATTACGTTGTAAAATTCTGAAAAAATAAATTATTTTAACTACTATAGAATGAACACACTGGGTATATGGTAAAGAGGTTAGGAACCTCTGGTGGACTTGGAAAAATACATAATTCGAAAAAATAAAAACTGATGGAATTGTGGTCTGAAAACAGAGCATCAAATTTTAAGTAGAGCTGTATAATCCCCCCCAAAAAAAGTTGTAAATATGTAAAAAAAAAACCTGGCGATATTATTGAAGAAAATATGTTTTCTGCCTGCATTTGTTTTTATTTACGACTAGTTCGGTGTGACATGCAATTTTTAGACTGAAATATAATAATGACATCAAGGGTTTTAATTTAAAATAAGTTTGTAAATTAACAATTAACGGTTAATGTATTTTCGATAATATATATTATTCTGTTTTATGGCAAAAAGTTTTATTTAAAACTAATATAGTAGTCATATTTTCAAAAAAACATATTTATATTTTCACCTGCATAATATCTGATATAACAAAAAAAAAATACCTCGCCTTTGATTAAGTTTCCTTACATAAAAAAAAAAAATAAAGAACCCTGATTATTTCTCCGGCATAATACTGGACGACCAACCAACAGAGACCTGGAAAGACGAGACTGTTTAGATTATTAGAACTACTTATGGATATGATTAAAAATTTACTATAAATCAGATACCAATTATTGATGGTGGTTAAAAATTCCAACACCGCACGAATTCTATTTATTAAAACTGTGAACTATTAGTATCTAGGACCTCACCATCAGAGCTCAGTTTTAAAATTTTTACTAAACTTATATAAAACACAAATTTTTTAACTGTGTATATTTTTATATCAAAAACCTTCGTTTTCAAATAAATATTCTTCTAGGATGTCGGAAGTTTGAAGAATACAGGAGGTTGGCACAAGGTCGTAGCCTTGAGGAACTCCCGCTTCTACTTGTAATTAATTAGAGTACTCTCACTCCCCGATCAGCAAAGCAGCAGACCGAAAAACGATTAGTGAAATAGCAGGTAGGGCAGTACTATATAATAAATGTATGAATTCTAAGAGAGAATAGATTTTCTTTACGATGATTGAATAGAAATAATGTCTATTTTAAGTTTTCTAGGCATACATGTCTTATGCTATTACACTTATATTAGAATTTTCACAGCGCTTGATTTTTAAAATCACAGCAATATCATNTTTCTTGTATTGTGGACAGTTCTGTTACCTATTTTTTTAATTATTATTTTTAGTATCGGATAATTTTAAGTTATTATTGGCTTTCAAAATTTTATTTTTTTAGGATCTCAAGTGGTAAATAAAGTTGATTATTATTATTAACAGTTTTTCTTGTTTTAATCTCCGGCATCGTTCAAAGTTGCAAGCTTTGGCTTAGCTTCCTTGCAGTTTTTCCTGCACATAAGGCTGGGCAGGGGACGAAATAAAATATTCCCCTTCTCTTTTATTCATTCGGCTCTCAGTCATTTCTTCCAAATAAAATTGCATACAAATTTATTCCTGCCTTATGAGATGCTTTTCAACCGTCCTAAGTTAACTGGCCTACTACTTTGCAGGAGTCTCCCCCTGGTTAACGAAGAAAGCTCCATTTACATCGTGTATTCCGTTATTGCGACAATCGCCAGTCATTTATGTAACTAGAGGCCAGCTAATAACCCCAATTTGAGAATATATAAAATTTTTTAAAATTTAGTTCAAAACCCGAGAGTATATTTTTTTTTTCAAGCCAGGTAAGGAGAAACTCAAGATATAGATATAGGTAGATGTGAGGGATACAACAACTACATAGATGATATGGTTGTAGATAAATGACTTTTTTTTTTGACAGGGGAAGGGGCGGAGACACAAAGGAAAAGATTAGCTCCTTTATCCATGTCCTTTGTGGGCCGTAAACCGGGCACCATTAGCGTACAGAGGTCTCTGGAGTTCGGCCAAATATGAATCAAGCTGATGACAGGCTGAAAAGCCGTCCTTTGTTTCCGCACTTCATTTCAACTAGAGTCCATTCTGCTGTCGAGAACGTAGAAAATCTCTGTTCAGTAAAAAACCTTCATCTGTTTAACATAAAACTGTTACCATCTGTTTATATTTTGGATATCTTCACTGAAATATGTTATTTATATTTGCGCTCTATCGTCCAAGAAATATGGCGGAGTGCCTTGAGAACAACCCCTCTACAGTGGACGGGCTGTTAAACTTTCTCAAAAAATCAGTTATAGCCTGGTAAATTAGCCTCAAAATCTAAATTAAAGAATGAGATATTATTATTTTAGGAGAAAGCTTTCATAGTGTTATTTATTAAATTTTTTTTTCTATCCTTGTTTTTTTGTGGTTGTGTGTATGAGCGTGTGTGTGTGTGTGTGCGTGCTCGCGCATGTGTGTCTGCGAATGTGTGTGTCCGAATACAGTTTAGTTACCTTTAGGTTTATTAGGTTTATTAGTGTGTTACCATTAATGTGTTTATTAAGTTCATTAATGTATTACCATTAAGTTTAGTTATCACTTTGCTTTTATGTTACACAACCATATTGTAATTGTTATTGTTTATAACATAATATGTTAATAAAATGTTATAGCAGATTGCTGGGAGTTATTTGGTAAATTATTACTAGCTATTATTTAATTGATTGTTGTAGAAAAATATATAAAATAATATTTTTTTTTTTAAATGTTATCAATTAATCCATTAATTTAGGTTGTTATAGTGGTCGAAATAATCCTGATTCCTGTCTTTTATTAACTAATTTATAGTAAATATATTAAAGAGTATTTATAGGGTAGTTGATTGCCCTCCATTATGATCTACTATTACTCTATCGTCTACAACTTCAATAATGAAGAAACTGAAGTTTCATGACTTTAGTGGATTCTGGTGTAGGCGTATGCATATTGAAGCCGTAACTATTACTTTTAATATTAACCTCCCAAAAAAAATTTATCTTCCCTACCATGACTGACGATATTGCCTCGGCGAGAGAGACGCCCACTCCCAAAGAAGGTCGATTAAATATATAAAATAAATATTGGAATGCTATTAAAAAAAAAAAACGAATTACGCTTTATAAATTGCAGAGAATGATAGAATAATAGAGATGAGAGGCCGGAGATTTCTGGGAGTTCTTCTTTGACCCTAAAAGTACTTACTCGACTTGCTCATTCTCCATTCACTTTTATTCTTTTATTTATTTATTTAATTATTTTATTTTATTTCTACTTCGTCTCCTTATTTAGTGTGTTTTGGTGAAAATCAATCAATTGCGTTCACAAAATTCAGGATTCTTAACTACAAAAGATTCAGTGATCCGGTATGCCATTAAAAATTTGTACAGATTTGTCTAAGAGGTAGGCGAAGCTGACGAGGCATCCTCTTGGTCCCACCGAATATTGTATAAATTACCATAAACTTCCACTGCAAGCCACGCGCGCATACATATTAATACTGGTAGACTCAGGCGATAGCAGTCACAGGGATGTGATGTAGGAACAGCGACCTCATCACAGGTACTGTTTCTTATTGCTTTCTCAGCCTTTCTTGAAGCCACATCAATTAATAAATAACAAAGTCATAGTAACTGTGGGGGGCTGAAAATGGACTGTAACAAAAAATTATAACGCTTACCCTAAAGGGGTTTATTGTAAAGAAAAAGTAGTTAACTTGTAAAAAAAGATGATGTTTACAAATATAATTAAAATTAATTTTCTGAAAAAGAGGGTTAATATTGTTATTTGAGAGGGACTAATATTTACAATGGTAAATATATATATATATTTGCAAAATTTAG
>KZ808260.1:204431-216742 GCA_000696205.2 Oncopeltus fasciatus
TCTGTTCCCTTGCACTAAAAAGTGTTAAAATTTACGAGGGATTAAATGCCACAAAAAATAATATTTATAAAATTATGATTTGAAAGTAAATAACGAGAGTCATTTAAACAGCTTGAAAATGTCAACTCCTCCGAGCATAAGACGATATGATAAGGACCTATTGTTTGTCATTTTAAAGTAGCCATAAGTTATAATTGTCAACATTATTTGTATACAAGTGCAGTAGTGATAGATAAATTAGATATATTGTATTTGTTGAAGCAGTTATTTTATTTACCCGTAGCCCGTAACTCTATTTATTTTAAGTAGAATTTTAATATAGTTATAATAAAATAGAAAGTTACGTAGTATTGTCAAGTCCCAAATTTTCAAGTCAATATGCATGCTAATGGGTTTGTTCGGAAATTAATGTGATCGACTCGACGAGGAATACGAGAAGTGACTGAATCCGAGAAGAGAGGATACGCGGGTGTTATCACTAGTGAAGGTGATATTTCAGACACACCAGTTGAAATGGAGTGGCCGAGTAGTTTGATTGGAACAGTATCTATTGAGGACGAAGGAGTACGTCCCTTCACACAGTTGATGGCCCGGGGTTCTAGGTTCTAGGATATCCTACCCGAATCACACTGCTAGAGATAGCAGAGCGGGAAAGTACGACATACTCAGGACTTAGCTAGTAATGGGGAGTCCTGGATTCGAAAGAAACGTTTCCCTTCGCTCTGCAGGAGAATGTGAGTTTTCCTAAAGAATCTAGAACATGCTTGCTCACTCAGAAAAATTCCCGTCAATCGGAAACTGAGAAATATAAGCAGGTTTCATTAAATATATACATAAATAAGAATAAATTATGAAATTAGTTTTACTAGCCAGAGAGGTCATAGAGCATAAATGCTAAGAAAACTATGCTTGGCTCTAGACTGACTGGAAAAAAAGAGTGGGGGAAGAGCTCAGCCATCGTAATAACTTTCCTTCCCTATAATGTGTTTTTCGTAAAAAAAGAATAGGGCATAAAAATTGTAGAGTGACGCGTTACTCCCATTGCATTTTATAACATATATGGAATGTTTCTAACATTTGTTGATATGGGTAAAGGAGTTTTGAAAAATTATTTCAAAAGCCAGCTAGCTACATAGAGCTAGCTGAATAGTAGAACACCATCTGGATTAGTTCCAGCACAGTGAATAGAAGGGGACTAATAGACCGACCTATGGACGGCACATTACCAGCGATAGCCGACATCACAACCCCTAATATGAGGGATGGGGGCGAACCACAACCGACCTGCCACATCCTCCCCTACAGGGAATTGTGGCGGACCATTCAGTTTATAGGCAGCTAATACAGAAGCGTAGATATGGAAGATACTTTCTATACTTGGAAGACTTTGCAAAATTTCATATTATCGTTTTGTGAATTTTACCGGGATTCTCACCTCTAAAAGAAAAAAAAAATTAAAGGCGAGTCAAACTGAAGCTAATAAAAAACAACGCTTTTTGTGACCACTTCAATATTTTATTAAATATCTAAACATTTACTTGTTTAGTTCAATAATTGTTTTATTGAACATTGAAGTTCAACAAATATTTTTCATTATGAGTAAGGTATTATGGAAATGATGCTGGGAGTTGTTTGTCGAAAGCACATATTTTTCAATAGTATATGCCAGGTTTGTGTTTAATTTTAAATCTTATTCGACTGGACATTTGAATAAAATCCTCGTCTTATCATCCTATACTGAAACCTATTAATTACGTAGGACAGTCTTATGGTGATAGCCGTAGCGAGAGGATCTCTCCGTGTCCGTTATCTTATAAGCCGCTTTAGATAGTCAGTGTTCTCGGCACTAGCTCTCATATTTAATATTTTGACGATCTTTTTTCGCAGACTACTTGGTCAACCAACTAACAAGACAGGCTAAGTATCATTTTTTTTTATTTTTTTTTTTAATGTGGGAGAATACTTTTGAGGGCTCTCACAGCCCTAAGCGTAAGAAGAAAAAAACTGGGCCCGATAAACATACTACTTTGTATGATAATTTAAATTCTGCCTCTATAAAGCAAGTTGAGCAGAAAATAAAATTTCTAATTTTTAAAAAGTCTAGCGATGGTGATCTTAAAGGTGTGTCNCGTTTTGGTGTGATTCTTTTTCTAAAAAAAACTGTTATATGTATTATATCTACTTGATTAATTTAATATTTAGTCATATTAAACCATTGATCATTAAAAATTGAGCGTCATAAGTATAGTTTCAGTTTAGTCCTCACTTCTGATTTCTATATATATAAAAAAACAACATTATTTTTAAATCATTAATAATAATATGTGCCTTGTTCGTGCAAATTAAATATATATTGCTTTAAATGGTTTTAAAACGGCTTATAATCAAATGATTTCCCACTCCAATCCTAAAACTGCTTTCGAAAACATACAGGTGAATCTTGCTAATGTCTAAAAATGATGCGGGGAACGGATCATTTCAATTGAATAAGTGCAAGTAAATTTCCAATTAAGTAAAAAAAGAAAAAATAAACAAACTAACAACGGTAAAATCCACCAGCATTCTTGTTGCTGTTGGCCAATCTTGTCTCACGACTCACGTGAGGCGCACATCATGAAATTTAAAAAAGACAAGAACTTTGTCCTGTATAGGAGTCTGTGTCGGTTACAAGGACTCCTTTACAGGACTAATGTATAGGAACTTAAAACTTACAGTAACTCACGCTGTACAAGAATTTACCGCGGCCAAACTGCACATACAGTGCAGAACCCTAGGGAGTCGCCTAGCTTTCCAACATTCACAAAATCAAATCCTTTCGATCCAAAATCCTTAGAATAATCACATATACAATACTCCTTATTATATATCCAACTCTTCCCTACTCTATGACATCAATATCCCTTCTGCCTAAGACTTCATTTTCTAACTTTTCTAAAGTCATTTGACATATAAACAAAACCCATATTCTTAAACCTTGTTCTTCAACTGGAATCCAAACAACCCTTTCCACCGACACAAATAAATATGGCCTCAGGGTCTATTTAACTTGAGAGTGGTGTCACTGGACACTTTCTCTCATCAAGTATAACTTGTTGATTTGTCTTAAAATTGAAATCAAATTACAAAATGTTATTCTTAAAAGACTGTAATTAATAAATATAATGATAAAAAACAAAACAACCAAACAACAAAAGTTGAGATATTAGATATTGAGAGCTTGAGCAGAGCTCATCCAATTTCCACGATGAAAATAAAATTTTAAAGAGAATCTAATAANTAGAGAAACTGATATATGATTTATATCTACTTGATTAATTTAATATTAATCATATTAAATCATTGATCATCAAAAATTGACCGTCATGATTATAGTTTCAGTTTAGTACTCACTTCTGATTTCTATATATTAAAAAAAACCATTATTTTTTAATCATTAATTACGCTATGTGCCTTGTTCGTTCAAATAAAATATATATTGCTTTAAATAGTTTTATAACGGCTTATAATCAAATGATTTCCCACTCCAATCCTAAAACTGCTTCCGTAAACATACAGGTGAATCTTGCTAATGTCTAAAAATGATGCGGTAAATGGATCATTTCAATTGAATAAGTGCTAACTTTTCTAAAGTCATCTGACATATAACCAAAACCCATTTTACTAAGCCTGATTCTCCAATTGGAACCCTTTCCACCGACACAAATAAATATGGCCTCAGGGTCTATTTAACTTGAGAGTGGTGTCAATGGACACTTTCTCTCATCAAGTATAACTTGTTGATTTTTCTTAAAATTGAAATCAAATTACAAAAGGTTATTCTTAAAAGACTAAAATAAAAAAAAATATGATTATTAAAAAAAATAGACTGAAATAAAGCATTTGTCATAATTATATACACTTATTCCTTTATTATAAATGCTTGATTAACTGTGCTAAATATTTCCTATCAGACAAATTTTCAAACTGATGTCTTAGCTTGTTGAGGACAATGTGCTCACGTAAAGGATATAGGCATGAAAATAGTGTCTATTACGTCATTCAGAATGTATTAGGAAGAGAAAGAGAGAGAGAAAGAGAGAGAGAAAGAGAGAGAGAGGGAGAGAGAGAGAGAGAGAGAGAGAGAGAGAGAGAGAGAGAGAGTTGAAATATTTTTGAGAAATTAAGTTCTGGAAGTCTAGAAGCGCCTAGTACCTCGGCTTGGAGGCAAGCTCTGAGAGTGGGGAATTCTTATTCCTATTGTACAAGAGGGTTGTCGTCTGTCACTCAACCAAACCCACCCCAATCTGGTTTTCTTCCATTTTTAATCTTACTTTCTCGACCTCTATTCGCCTTAGCCGGCCCCATACATCACATTTTATTTTCTTGACTATAACAGATCAAGTCAAAGTTAGTCAGAGTCAAGGGGTTATTGAAGTTAATTGACAAAGACTTTGAAACGGTAACCAAAGCAGTCCACGAAATGAGGATAAAGAGATTACGGAGGGCAAGACGCAAAAATAGTATCAACTATATTTTCACAAAGACAGAAAGAAATATGGATGTGGCAAATATACGATTAGTTCTCTATCTTATAAACATTAACCACATGAAACATTAATATTTATAAATTAAGAAATACAAAAACAATAATGAAACTATAATATAATACGAACAAAAATAATCATGATATAAAGAAAAGAAGATTATTCATCATATATAAAACATGTAAAAAAAAAAAAAAAAAGAAAGAAAATGGAAAATAAAATATACAGCGACTATAAATTTCTTATCAACGGCTGATACAATTTATTTAGCAAGAATATTTTGAATACAATTATTTTATGCACCTTTCAATAATGATGCGTCTTGTTTATTGGTTTTATATATTTTAAAGCTGATTGTATAGTAACATTCCATAATTTACACATAATTCAATTGACATTTTATTATTTCCTTTGTGAGCTTGTATAATGAGCATTCCCAGAAATACTAAATAAATGATAATTTGAGCAACATATTTTATGACCACGATCATATTTTTTTTTAAGTAGATAAAGAAAGCTAAAATGTCTGGATAAATGGTTTACAGGAAACAATCTGCCAAAATTAAATTTTTCTCGAAGTAAATGATTTGAACATAAAATATATTCAAATGGAGAGTTTGTTTTACCGTAGATATTATTATTAGATGATTTTTGTTAGGGTTCGGTCAAGATAGATCCAAAAAACACAAATTTAACAAAAGTGTATTTTTTTAAAGACTATCTGCCAACGTTTCGGCTCACCTTGTAAGCCATCTTCAGGGCTATCATGAAGACGAGAGAGGACGTCCTGTCCCTAAGTTCACATTTCCATGACTGAGAGACAGGCATTTCCATCCGCATTTGCAATGACTGTCCCTCCCTTAATAATCATAAAATATATTATGTAATTTCAGGATAATATAATTAAATTATTAATATTTAAAAGTTAATTAAAGACAAATCACATTAAAGTAAAATGTTTTATTAAATACATTATTTTATTAATGTTCTTGTTATATATTAATAAATAATATTTTGTAGCATAGTAAAAAGAAATCTTCTGGTACCCTGTTTATGAAAGTGAATGGATCATTTTTCTGAATGTGATCCAAAAGGAGACTACTTATAAGATTGACTAACAAAAAGAAATACATACAATGTACTCTGAAGTAACAAAGGTCGTAAATTGGAATGCCGTACTCAATTATATAAAGATATAATAAGCACTAACTGAGGCGATTTAATGTACATTACTTAAAAGTAAATTAATCTTTTCTGTTACGTAGGGCTAAAAGTATAATTCTTTCAACAAACAATAAGGAATGGAACAGCTGTAAAATATGTTCACGTAGGCTAGAACATCTGACCAACCTGTACGGGGAGGATGTTGTTCAGAGGATGAAGAGCATCGACAAAGCCAGATCGAAGAAGATGAGAGTCCTGGCACACGCCGGGTATAAATACCCCTGGATTTGAAGACAGCTCTCATTCTCTATTCAGCCCTGAAGAAGCCATCACAAGATGTGCGAAAGCTCGGCAACCATCAAAAACTTTACACGGTCCAACCCGGAAAAAACTTTACATACAGCTGTAAAATATCTACTTAAGTGTGTGTAATAAAGTTACATACATAAGAAAATGTTAATAATTTTTTTTTAAATTTATTAATTACATCCTATAAATAAAATCACATATTGTAAATTTCCTACAAAATGGCTGTAAGAATAACATGAATGAGGTAATGGCACAACTGCAACTCCTAAAGTAAAAAAAAAAAAACTGTGATGGCGAAAGAAAAAAAAAATGTATCAAGTTTTAAATAACTCTATATATTTTCACACAATAATTGATATGTAGAAGACCACGGCGCTATCTAATCTGGATAATAAGTAGCATATCATGGATGGAGCTATTCAGATAATCCTGCCCCGTTTGATTCACTGTGGAGGATTATCTGGATTGGATAGCTTATTGGCTATGGGAATACGATGGTGGATGTGGCGTTGATGGGAAAATGTAAAGAGTGCAAGGGAACAGAATAAAAATCTAACTGTCCCAGCCAGGTCTCGAACCTGAATCTCTTGCTTTCCGGGCCGGAGCGATAGTCTCGGAGGTTAGACTCTCGACACTAGTGCTAGAATTTGATAACAATTCAGGCTTGTCCCGGTATCGTAATCGGTAACGCACCGACCCGGAAAGCAAGAGATCCAGGTTTGAGTCCTGGCTGGGACAGTTAGTTTTTTTATTCTGTTCCCTTGCACTAAAAATTGTGTAAAGAGTACAGTTGTATATATATAGAGGAGCATTTAGAATGTTTCTGAGGAATTAGATGGATGGATTGGATACTCGTAGGGATTGGTGCAATTTAATTTAGAATTAAATGCTAATCAGTTTAATAATTTTAGATTTTTACTACTCGTTTAAAAAACCATAGTAGGTTATCCATGAATAAAATAATATCACATAAATATGGCTATCAAATCAGTTAAAAAATCTCATACTTAAAAAAAAAAAAACCCAGTAATTTATGGAATAACTTAGGGAAACTAGGAGAAGAAACACAAGTCTCAGTAAAAAACAAAAACACAAAGGTGTAACTGATTAGATATCTGAATAGTTTTAGACTTCCAACCTTTTTTACACTCTCAGTGCTGTTGGACCAAAAAAAAAATAAAATGGAAATTTTTCACTAACGTGTTCACATGAGATTGTCAAATTAGCATGAATAACCGACTGATAGATAGATTGAAACAGTAGGTTATTCTTCGGTGAAAGCTACGCCAGGGTAGTATTTACGCCTGGCTGGTACTAGCTTCTCTTTTCTAGAACAAAACCAGTGATTATGTTTAAACATCCTTCACTTTGCAGAATACAATATTAAGTTTAAAACACAATTTAGCCCTGTTACTTAATCTGTACTAAATATATTTTGACTAATTAAAAATATTAATAACAATTTTTAGTGCAAGGGAACAGAATAAAAATCTAACTGTCCCAGCCAGGACTCGACCCTGGATCCCCTGCTATCCGGGCCGGTGCATTTTCCACTTATGCTACCGGTACAAGTCTGATAAGATATTAAATTCATCAAATCAATGACTTATCAGACTTGTCCCGGAAGCATAAGTGGAAAATGCACCGGCCCGGATAACAGGAGATCCAGGTTCGAGTCCTGGCTGGGACAGTTAGATTTTTTATTCTGTTCCCTTGCACTAAATATTGTTAAAATTTACGTGGGATTATATACCACAAAAAAATTATACAATTAAAAACATTAATTTTCATATTTAACAAATAAATAAATAATACCATTTATTTTGANCAGATAATCCTGCCCCGTTTGATTCACTGTGGAGGATTATCTGGATTGGATAGCTTATTGGCTATGGGAATACGATGGTGGATGTGGCGTTGATGGGAAAATGTAAAGAGTGCAAGGGAACAGAATAAAAATCTAACTGTCCCAGCCAGGTCTCGAACCTGAATCTCTTGCTTTCCGGGCCGGAGCGATAGTCTCGGAGGTTAGACTCTCGACACTAGTGCTAGAATTTGATAACAATTCAGGCTTGTCCCGGTATCGTAATCGGTAACGCACCGGCCCGGAAAGCAGGAGATCCTGGTTCGAGTCCTGACTGGGACAGTTAGATTTTTTATTCTGTTTCCTTGCACGAATAATTGTTAATATTTACGTGGGATTATATACCACAAAAAATTTATACAATTAAAAACATTAATTTTCATATTTAACAAATAAATAGATAATACCATTTATTTTGACTGAAAAGTATTCATCGTGCAAAATGAGAAATGATCTCCTTCTCTTTATTGTGTGTTTAAAGTAAGTTAAATTTGAGTTTTCGAGTACCCCCCAGTAAGGGTCAGCTTTGACGGTTGCTTTATGAAGAGGGTATGTTGGAATCTGCTATTGTGTTTTAATATTATGGGTCAGGCCATTATACCTTGTCAAGTTCCCACACACGAGGCTGAATATAATATTCACCAAGTATGAATTTAAATATTCTAATGCGGGCTCCATTTCCTCCTTTGTGCTCGAGAAAATACTGTTTATTTCATTTTAATATTTTAGGAGAAGAATTCTTTTATTCAGTTGTGAATTTCACATAGAAGCGTTATTTTTTTTTTTTTTTTTTTTTAACAATTATTGAAATTTTGAAAAGTACTTATTTCTCCAAAACCTAAAAGTATGCTTAAATTTAAAAAAATATGATAACTCGCACAGATGTCTGTCTGTTGTATATTGTTACATTGCAAATGTTTTGTGAATCACACTGTTTGACAGAAAAAAATTGAAAATGAAAAACTTTCATTTTTGAGAAGAATTCATTGAAGTTTCAAAACTTAACGTTAGCAAGAAAAAAGAAACTTCAAAATTAAGCATGCATTTTTTACATATTATACTGCACTGAAAAAATGTACTTCTAATTTTAGTACATAAATTTTTCCGGTCCTAGGTGAGAAGAAAAAAAGTGCAATTGATTGAATTATTGGTATACATAATGTAAAGGTGTTTTCTTAAGTTATTTATTGTAACTCTCCGTGAAATTTAACTTCTTTTTATTATTTCAAAACAAAGTTAAGAGCTCAATATTATCCTAAAATACTAGGATGCCAACTAAATCCCTTGCCACATGTAAAATGGAATAAGATCAGTTTTCCTACTGGTTGCATAATACATTTTTATTTCTCAATATTTATTCACTGAAAAGAGTTTATTTATATTTTGTCCCGGCGGATTGACTATTTAGTTCATTAGTGCCTTTCTTCAATTTTTTTATTTTATTTTTTTTATGACGTGTCAACCTTTGATCATTAACGCCAAGGAGATATTTTAAAGAAGTGGAAAGAGAGAGTGGCGTCTACAGGGCGGGAGGGGCAAATTTATTCTCCATATTTTATTTTATAGACCGTCATTTCTTCTTATCCATTTGGTTGTTTTGTTTGTTGTTTATTGAGGATTTACGGCGCTCATCTGCTGAGGTTATCAGCGCCTTATCCATTTGGAAATTGTATTTACAATTGGAGTAGAAACTATCAATAAAGTATTTTGATAAAATAACTGATTTCTATTCTTTCAAATGAATATATTGATATTTAGCCCTTATGAAGAAAGTAATTAAAAATATAATTTGGTTCTATTAACTATTATAACCTTCAATGAGTGTTGATCGAAGAAAGAGCTTCTAGTTAAAATTTTCACTATTCATACTGATTATTTGAAAAATACGAGATAAAATATAATAAATATATGAAAATAAGGGAAGGTGCAATACTTAGCACATGCAACAGAGTTTGTAGTTTGCTAGTTCATTAACTTCGTAGGTATTAATTATTCATTATAACAATGTAGTAAATAATTAATACCTTAATTTTCTTCTGTATTATTCTTCTGTATTACTTAATTTTATTAATTTTGGCAAAGAAGAGAAATATTGTTTTCAAATTTAATGTATATTGATCAAAATTTATATTGTTTTAAAAATGACATACGTGTGATGTTTATAGGGAAGCAAAAATAGTTAATGATTTCTAATTAAAAAAGAAAGTTATTTACAATTATCTATGATGTAGTCTTCCTTCGAAAGTTATTTTGTTGAAATTTATATTGCTAGTCCCTTTTATTACGGTGATATGACATACTATCTCATACGTACTGTAAGTGTACATATCTGACTACTACGTAATATAAACCTGAAATCTAGACCCATACCTCCCATTCATAGAAATCAATAATAGTGGGTGTTTTAGTACGGCCGAATTGCTTTTTAGAACCAAAAACCCACTTTTGGTACGAGTTATGAACACAAATTTTACTTCACAAACTTGCTACAAATATTCTTTAAAAAAAGTATTTGGACATTTCTTTAAAAGTTTATTAATAAGTAAACAAAGAACAAATTAGCTATTTATAACATTAAATAAATTTCTCTAAAGGCATTTGTAAAGTATTTTTCTATTTGTTTTTGTATTTTGGTTTTCTCAGACTTCAACACGATTCGATTGCTATGTATGAATAAAATTTGAGTGTAATTCGAATAAAAATTGCACGACACTTATTCTAGAAATGTATTTTGTGCCCAATAAATTTTTGTTAGTTTTCCTAAATAAAGGATTTATAGTATCCTCTTATTAAAATGAATGGAGTTTCCTGAGGTACTATCTTATAATTTGTTACCTATAAATCCAATCTGTAGAAAGCTTCGAGGCTTTTCAGAATTTAATTTAAAATAAACTAATAAAAATTAACTTTACGGCATAAAAGATTTAAAGAATTTCAAAATTATACATACATACACACATACATGTATANTCTCTCTTTACTACCCGCAAAAAATTAAAGCCACAAAAAGTGTATATATATATATATATATGTATATATACACATTTGTAATAAGTGCCTGATATTTATGTTTTATATTAAGACTGGTTATGTTATATAAGTGATTTTTATTCTGTGTTACAGGATAATATATTCCAGATATATAGGTTATGAGTATTGCTATTAAGTATGTGGACCCCAACAATTTTTATGTTAATGAAATGTAACAATTGCTAATTTCATTATTAATTAAATTATATGTATTAAATGATGAATTTATGTCTAATGCATGTTTAAATTTATATTTTCTGGAAATAAACATTTATTTATATGACAAAATTTGTAGGTTAGAATTCAATTTTTTTTTCTGTCATTCTTTCTCCAAAGCAATTCACGTCAAACAAAAATTCTGTTTCCATATTAATGCGATCGCGAAAGTTAGAAACCACAGATTAGCATGCTATTAGCATGGAAAACTCAATTTTTTCCAATGTAAAAAATGCAAATGTTTTAGAATGCAAATAGGAGTCACCCTAATTTATCGATCTCTGCAAAACTAATTTTACACACGGAATGTTTTAATTAGTCTAATGGGTATTTTATATTCAGAGGAACATGAAAAGGTATTATTATGCGATTATACTGATTTAAGACCGACCATTTCCCTGTTAAGCGATCAAAATGCTTCATTTAAAACTTGTTCTAATTTTTGTGTTCTATTACTAATTCATTTTTTTTTATTCTCTGCACAGCACTACTGTTAAGATCTGTGAAATATATTCTCTGAAAATAAATGGAGTTTAATGTGATCGAATTAGGGGTTATTAGCATTCTGAATTATTTATGTTAGACATATCTTTATTTCAGATTTACCTTGAGGTGTATATGTTTAGACAAGCAAGGACTATAATGGAGCCTACAGTAGATTATAGAGTGGATTTATAGTGGGTATAGTGAGCACAATATCTCTGAAGGCCACTCAACAGAAACTATAAGCACAATACCGGGCAGGTTAATTAGCTCCGGACAGCCAACGTCCTCAGATCTGGAATATCTTATACACTTTATAGTTTCTGTTAAAGTATTTCAGGATAACTCTGAGGGGCCTTCAGATATTGGGCACACTATAGACCTGTGCCCTATTCAGTAGGTAATCTTTATGTGAAACTAGTTACAGCACTTGCAACAGTTGGCTTCCAAACTTATGTAACTATAAAATATAACATACAAATGTCTTACAGCAAATTGTTGCTTCTTTTTCGGTTACAAATACATTTCATTACTATTTGATATGTATAATTCGATTAGTAATTAACACCAAAGATGTCTTTGGTATTATATATCCATATTTACACTTTCCTGCTTGTACACACTTATACTCACAACAAAACGCACCAACATGCTTTGTGTACATAAAAGTACGTATATAAGATTATACAATTAGAATTTTAATAATTATATATATATATATA
>KZ808261.1:41775-66325 GCA_000696205.2 Oncopeltus fasciatus
AAGTACTACATAAATAAATATAAAATTACTAATAAATTTATTAATAAATAAATTAAATATGCTTCGCTTTTGCCGGCACCGCAAAGGCCACGACCAGCCCCACGCTCCGAATACACGATCTGCCACGGAAACTGACACAGACGGAGATTAACTTATCACTGTCTCGGGATGTCGTTGGTGAGCTAATTATATAATTTCCTGGAAGTGTCAAGGCATGTCTAAAAGATTCTATATGGATTTCTAAGTATCCTTCTCTCCCTCCTAAGACAATGGAAGCAGGTTTCATCCTTCAATTCCCCCTTCCCGTATAGACCTGGTCTACAGGCCACCTACTTCCCAAGTCTTTAACATTTTTTATATATTGATCCGAGCCGTCCAGTTTTAGTTAAGCTAACGAGGTTATACACGATTCGCAAAAGAAGCTCAAATTTATTTCCTATATTTAAAAAGAACATTCAATTTTATAAAAGTAGATTAGATTTTTGAGAAAAACTAATACATGGTCGAAATTTGTGACCTCCTTTTCCAGAAAAATCTTAGTGAAGTTCTCTCCTCACTGCCCTATTGATTTTGAGCTGGTTTAAACAGCTATCGCTCGGTTGTTTAATTTTTTTAAACAATTAAAAATTTCAATTGCGAAGGACTTAAGTATATTTTTTTAAAGAATTCTAATATGACTTTTGAGAAAATTTGTTAGGTTAGAAATAAATTTAAGTAGTGATTTCGTAAGAAAAGAAAAAAAGAAATATAGTTTTTCATAAGATGTTTTTCTGTTGGGGTTCGGTCAAAGTAGATCCAAAAAATAAAATTTTGCAAAAGAAAAAAAAAAGTGTATTTTTAAAAATCATCTGCCAAAGTTTCGGCTTACATTTTAAGCCATCTTCGCCCTGAAGATTTGACCATGACCGAGTCATGAAAATGTGAACTTAGGGGCAAGACGTCCCCTATTATCTTCATGATGGTCCTGAAGGTGGCTTACAATGTAAGCCGAAATTTTGGCCGATAAATTTTTAAAATACACTTATTTTTTCTAATTTTTAGTGCAAGGGAACAAAATAAAAAATCTAAATGTCCCAGCTAGGACTCCTGCTATTCGGGCCGGTGCATTTATCAATTGAACAGCTTAACAATGTCAGCTCCTCCGAGCATAAGACGATATATTCGTCGGCTTCGGACGTAGGGACTAGTGCGTGGAATTTAATAACTTATCAGACTTGTCTCGGTAGCGTAAGTGGAAAATGCACCGGCTAGCAGGAGATCCAGGTTCGAGTCCTGGCTGGGACAGTAATTTTTTTATTCTGTTCCCTTGCACTAGAAATTAGTAAAATTTACGTGGGATTAAATACCACAAAAAAAATTTATAAAATTAACACTTTATTGCTTTTTGTAATTGAGCGTTCTGACTCATTAGGTTGAAACAAATACATTGAAAGTAGGGAACTGAAATTTATTCAGAGGGACTGAGGAATCGAATGCAGGTACAATAGGAGGGGTTTAAGAGAGAAAACGAGCAGGATCGATACTAGTTAGAGCCCGACACTCACGTCATAATAACTATTCAAATAAGAGTTTGCCTGTCAGTGGGGACAGAATCAGAACACGAAATCCCAAAGAGGTCCTAAATAACCCCACCCCCTCGTCCTGTCTAATCGAGATTGAAATAGATTCCGACCGCGGATAAATACATCGATTTCAGGGATCGGTTTGATTGCTGGGGATCGGTGGATGCGTGCAAAGCCCTTCCCATTATTATTTAGTTTATCGTGGCGATGTAAATCACACTCCGAGTGCTTAATTAATCTAAAAAAAGATTGCTTTAATTAAAGTGGTTTATCATAATGCGATTTTTAATAGCTAAATTCGTGCCACGAGTCGAAATACAATCGTAAATATTAAATATATTTGAATAATCACGTTATTCGTTATTGTTTAGTTTTATTTTGTCCTTGTCAATGATTGCTGCCCCTGGAACTTTCAGATGATTTAATCAATTTTCTATTGATATACAGATTAACTATCAGTTTCAACTGTCTCATTTCATCCATTCAGTGCCTTTAGAATAATAATATCAAAACTTTGCATTATTGATATCAAAACACACACATATGTATATAGACAATTGCTGTTTAATATATATATATTCAAGAATTTAAAGATAATAATTGAGACAAACTGTAGATTCTCTCTCTCTCTCTCTCCCTCACTCTCTCCCCCTCTCTCTCTCCTTCCTCCACTTTCTCCCCCACTTCACCCCTCACTCACCCCACTCACTCTCACTCACACTCCCTCTCCCACTCTCTCAATGTAATGAAATTAACGCAACTTAAAGTATACGAATATTAACAAATGTTCATTGTGTATTGTCTGTGAGAGAGGACACATCGTCCTAAGGCAATAAATAATTTATCTATCTATCTTATCTGTGCGTGTGTACTGCCAGATTTTTTTTTGCAGTGAAACAGTGTACGAAGCATTCAAGTACAAAACCAAAAACCTTAATATTTTCTTCGAAGTATTAGACAAGGTATACATCTGTCTCAGAAACCTTTACTTTTCCCTTAATTGTCAACATTGGTTTTCATTCTGAAAACCATAATATCTATAAAATAAAACATGAAATTTTGGATAGATTATAAATGATTGAAAGAATAGATTGTATAATTTTATCTTAATGACAATATCAAGTTTTGGTAAAAAATAATATCCTTCCTTATCTCTGATAATGTAGCAAATCACTTTGTGTAACAGATAACGGTTTACGGCCCTCACACCTTTTCCAGTCTGTAATGTGTTTCTCCATCAGGCCGTCAGTAACTGTTTTTTTTTTGTGTTAACAGTAATAATAATATCATTATATTTGTTACAATTNTAAAAATATTTATTTATATCTTTATGATAGTAATTTTATTTCCTGTAACTAAAATTATTAGTTGATTTTTTTGAAAAAGTTTTTTTTGTTACTCGTATTAAGTAAAGCAAATTTAGCGTTTGTATAATTTGTATTTTAAAAAAAAATTTGTTTGATTTTGTAGTCAGATCCAGTAGGTACTTTACATTAAAGTATTAAACTGTAAATAATTTAAGCGAAAGGGGGGGGGGTAAACCTTGAGATACACACACACACACACACACACATACACTTATATAGAGAGAGGGAGGAAAGGAGAGTGAGTGAGAGAGGAAGGAGAGTGAGGGAGGGAAGGAGAGTGGGAGAGTGAATGAGGGAGGAGAGTGAGTGAGAGAAGATGGAGAGTAAGGGAGGGAAGGAGAGTGAGTGAGAGAGGATGGAGAGTGAGGGAGGGAAGGAGAGTGAGTGAGAGAGGATGGAGAGTGAGGGAGGGAAGGAGAGTGAGTGAGAGAGGATGGAGAGTGAGGGAGGGAAGGAGAGTGAGTGAGAGAGGATGGAGAGTGAGGGAGGGAAGGAGAGTGAGTGAGAGAGGATGGAGAGTGAGGGAGGGAAGGAGAGTGAGTGAGAGAGGATGGAGAGTGAGGGAGGGAAGGAGAGTGAGTGAGAGAGGATGGAGAGTGAGGGAGGGAAGGAGAGTGAGTGAGAGAGGATGGAGAGTGAGGGAGGGAAGGAGAGTGAGTGAGAGAGGATGGAGAGTGAGGGAGGGAAGGAGAGTGAGTGAGAGAGGATGGAGAGTGAGGGAGGGAAGGAGAGTGAGTGAGAGAGGATGGAGAGTGAGGGAGGGAAGGAGAGTGAGTGAGAGAGGATGGAGAGTGAGGGAGGGAAGGAGAGTGAGTGAGAGAGGATGGAGAGTGAGGGAGGGAAGGAGAGTGAGTGAGAGAGGATGGAGAGTGAGGGAGGGAAGGAGAGTGAGTGAGAGAGGATGGAGAGTGAGGGAGGGAAGGAGAGTGAGTGAGAGAGGATGGAGAGTGAGGGAGGGAAGGAGAGTGAGTGAGAGAGGATGGAGAGTGAGGGAGGGAAGGAGAGTGAGTGAGAGAGGATGGAGAGTGAGGGAGGGAAGGAGAGTGAGTGAGAGAGGATGGAGAGTGAGGGAGGGAAGGAGAGTGAGTGAGAGAGGATGGAGAGTGAGGGAGGGAAGAAGAGTGAGTGAGAGAGGATGGAGAGTGAGGGAGGGAAGGAGAGTGAGTGAGAGAGGATGGAGAGTGAGGGAGGGAAGAAGAGTGAGTGAGAGAGGATGGAGAGTGAGGGAGGGAAGGAGAGTGAGTGAGAGAGGATGGAGAGTGAGGGAGGGAAGGAGAGTGAGTGAGAGAGGATGGAGAGTGAGGGAGGGAAGGAGAGTGAGTGAGAGAGGATGGAGAGTGAGGGAGGGAAGGAGAGTGAGTGAGAGAGGATGGAGAGTGAGGGAGGGAAGGAGAGTGAGTGAGAGAGGATGGAGAGTGAGGGAGGGAAGGAGAGTGAGTGAGAGAGGATGGAGAGTGAGGGAGGGAAGGAGAGTGAGTGAGAGAGGATGGAGAGTGAGGGAGGGAAGGAGAGTGAGTGAGAGAGGATGGAGAGTGAGGGAGGGAAGGAGAGTGAGTGAGAGAGGATGGAGAGTGAGGGAGGGAAGGAGAGTGAGTGAGANATGAGCAATGTGAGTGATTATTTACTTAAAGCATTGCAAATTGCACGAGTCATAAGGAACGGTGCACATCTTCAATTTTTGTTATTTAAAATTTTAATTTAATTTAAATTATTTATTTTTTGCGGTTTCCCTCGTTAACTTTCCTCTGCCAAATTATCTACTTTTAATTTGTTTTTTTTTGTTTTATTACAGATCTTTTATGCTATAGTGAAGAACCTTTTCTTTTTTTTTAAATTTATTTATCGTTTATTAAGAATTATGTATTTAATTATTCAGAAGTGCTAATATACTTTGCAGCGTTTTATAATATAGAGTATTTTTTATTTATTTATTTTTTATTTCTTCTGTGAAACTCAAATCAATAATGAAAAATTGAATACATAATAAATGTTGGCAGATATAACCTCACTGCATTCTCTCTGATGCAGATTTGATAGATATTGGATGGTTTACTTTTATTTTGCTACAGATAATAACTTTTCAACAAATTAGTTAATTAATTCTGTATATACTGAATAAAATGAAGCTTTATTTAAATATAATATAAAGAAACAATAGAACTATACCAGAAAGATGGTAGCTATGAAAAATGATAGGTCCATCAATCAACAAAACAGAGGAACGCAACATTTTACCTGCTTGAATTGCCGGGACTTACTTCTATTGAATTACGTCAATTCAATTGCGTCGTGTGAATGAATACTAAATATAATCAGCCCTCTAAAAGTGTCAATTTTATGTCATATTTTGTGCAAGCTTTTATCGATAAATACAATGCCATAGATGTTTAGAGTGGGATGGAAACCTGTTGCTCCTCCCTTCATGATCCTAAATGGTTGAAAGGGAGGATAAAAGTTATTAAAAAAAAAATAAAATAAATAAATAGACCTAGGCAGTATCTTAAACTTGATCTAAAACCTGAAGTTTTATGTTTTGGATAAGATCATTTTCAATATCGAAATATTTTTTAGATGACCTACGTAAAAATACATTCTAGATTAAGTTAAAATAGAGAGTTTTCGACCATGAAGTTATTAATAGAGAATTTGCTGAGGTTGATCCAAAAAGAATGTTTACAATTTTTTTTTTTCTCCCGACCTTTCGGATTGCATCTTAAGCCATCTTCAAGNTCAGCTTATTCAAGGGACTGTGAAATCAGAACACCAGAACATATTTAAATTTAATTAGTAGAAAACTTAAAGCTATTACATTCATAATAATTAATTAATGAAAATATGCTAAAGCTTTCTTTCAATTTCATCAGGCAGGCCCGGGTTTGCAGATTAGGTCGAGATCTTGGGCGCCAGGCTATCTCAAGGGATCCCTTTGGGGCTCATAAACCTGGCGCTGCGGGTTCGAATCTCTTATCGATAAATACAATGCCATAGATGTTTAGAGTGGGATGGCAACCTGTTGCCCCTCCCTTCATGATCCTAAGTGGTTGAAAAGGAGATAACATTTATTAAAATAGATCTAGGAGAATCTTAAACTTGATCTAATACCTGGAGTTTTATGTTTTAGATAAGATCATTTTCAATATAGAAATATTTTTTTAGATGACCTACGTAAAAATACATACTAGAATAAGTTAAAATGGAGAGTTTTCGACCATGAAGATGATTAATAGAGAATTTGCTGAGGTTGATCCAAAAAGAATGTTTACAATTTTTTTTTTTCTCCCGACCTTTCGGATTGCATCTTAAGCCATCTTCAAGACTATCATGAAGGCGAGATAAGACGTATTGTCACCAGGAACAAATCTTCATGACTGTCTGCCTTACACTTACAATATAAGTGTATCTATCTACGATTGATAATGAAAAATACATTTTTTTATAAATTGATTTTTAAGATTTACCTTGAGCGAACCCCAACGAATTTTCTACTGAGTATTTAGAGTTCTCCATAAGTAAATAATCTAAAGGGTTATTATCACTACCAATGAATATAGAACTATCATACCTTCTATTATCCGTCTTCATTGGTTTCTGCTGAAAGAGATGGAGAGAAAAAGATGATTTGCAGAAACCAATGAAGACGGATAATAGAAGTTATGATAATTCTCCAGAAGTGGTCTTCCTTCGGCCTTTGAAAATGAAATTATCGCTGGGACAAGTCAATTGCAGCACGCCTTGCAGTAGGGGTTCCCTAATCGCCTAATAATAGTTTCTCTCTTTCTTTATTATCAATTTAACGAGCCTCGAATAGGGATGAGGATAAGCTCGGTCAGTTGGAGGGGACACGCGAGGCCTATGGGAAGACATGGTTGCGAGTCCAGGTGCTTGTGATGCTATCTCTGGCTTGCAGGCCCACTCTGTTTTGTGTGTGTGTGTGTGTGTGTGTCCTACCCCATTCGTTCCACCCCCATCCCTCTCCGCTCGATCCCATCGTAAAATAACCTGGAAAACTCAAGCCTTCAGTGAGTTTGATGACTATATTCTTAATAGAGGCTCAGGTATATTTCAAGTTGAAGTCATCAATTTCTGGTCAAGTGTTTTTTTTTTTTCACTTATCTGGAGAAAGAAGAATAGACCATATATCTCGAGAGCATTACCAGACTTTTATTTGGAAGGCGAGAAATTTGAAAGTTGTGGTTTAATGTAAGAATGGGCGTCTCTTGTGAATTATTTCAGTATAATACACTCAAATGAACACAAACACAAACTGATTGAATTGTCTTAAAGCTTAGATAAAGTAAACTATTCTATTAGATGATTTTAGTTGGGGTTCGGTCAAGGTAGATCCAAAAAAAAATACAAATTTAACAAAAGTGTATTTTTTAAAATGATTATTTGCCAACGTTTCGGCTTACATTGTAAGCCATCTTCAGGGCTGCCTATCATGAAAAGGAGAGAGGACGTCCTGTCCCTAAGTTCACATTTCCATGAGTGAGGTCTCACATATAGAATAGTTTAACTCTCCATTTAAACTATTCTATATTTTTTCATTATATTATATAAAGTTTTGCATATTTTTTTTTAAATTTCAAATATTCAAGGGAGCCCAAAAATTGTATGTTAGATTATTTATTTATTTTGTAAGCTATTTTTTTTTAAAGGTTATTTCCACCACCAATGAATATAGAACTATCATACCTTCTATTATCCGTCTTCATTGGTTTAGCGCACAGAAGGTGGTTTGCAGAAACCAATGAAGACGGATAATAGAAGGTAAGATAGTTCTAAACAATTAATGAGAGGGAACAGAATAAAAAAATCTATTTGTCTTCGCCAGGAATCGAACCTGGATCTCCTGCTATCCGGGCCGGTGTGCTAACCGTTACACCATATCTCACTCAATTCCCTGTACACTAGCGAGAGCCTAAATTACGAGAAAGACGAGAACTTCGTCTTAAACNTTAGTCGCCGGGGAGGATTGTGAGGATTGGAGTCCTACGACAGGGATTGGGCAAATGGATTGGGATGAAATTGGAGTTTACTATGGAAGAGTTTGAAGCGGCTGAAGATAAGATCTTGGACGAAAGGAATATTAAAGTCGTAATGAAAGGTAGAGTTGGACACATAATAAGGAGCGTTAGCAATTATTCTGAGCATTTTGGACTTAAAGGATTGTATTCGTTGGATATTGGTAGGCTTAGTGGCACCCCACAGTTCTGCACCGTAGGTCCAGATTGGTCGTATTATGGTCTTGTTGATGGTCAGTTTGTTTTCTAATGTGAAGTGTGAGCGCCTAGCTCAAAATTAATTATATTATTTCGCTCAAAGAATTGAACAAATTTATAATTATATTTTAATGAAATCTATAATTATATCAAAACATATTCTTTCACAATTCCATCACTCCTGCCTATAAATTAATATTGAAAAAAAATTTCATGGGGAGATATTTAAAAGTAAGTAAAAATATGTGAAAGAAAACAAAGATTTTCGAAATGCAAATCTAGCCCACCAAAGCCCCTGTGCTTCATTATGTGAAACTCTGAAATATGTTGTACAGAATTTTTTTTCTTTTTTTTCTTTTTTTTTTTTTTTTTTTTTNTTATCAGACAACTGATATTCAGAAATTTCATTCACTCTATTGAATTGTTTCTGTGTGTTCTTTTTAAATTGTTCCTCAAGTACGTCTTGAGAGGACTTATTTTTTAACAAAGGAGTTCATCTTACTTTGAATCTTGAAAACAGAGTTGTTCTTAAACCTTATTTTATCGCTAATTATTTCTTAAATGTGACAAATAATAAATGTTACATAGAAGTTTTATTAATTTTATAAATAGTAATCATTCAGATTTTAAAATTGTAATTGTTTGTGCGTATTTTTAGCCCTATTGAAGAGAAAATATATTCTTTAAATATTGGCCTAGACTAAATCGTTGTAAAAAAAAATTCTCAGACCGAAATCTATAATAATCAACTAAATTATCCTTGAAAACTTGGTCGATAACTTACACATCATATTTAAATATATATAAATCATATTGCTTATCCTATGAATAATGCATTTATATTATATAAACGTTAATGCAGTATTATTTATGAGAATATATCAAACTAAAAATAACCACTTTGTGGTTACATCAAAATTACTTTGTTGCGCTATTTATGCTGAATCCTTATTAGCATTTTCATGTGGATACATGAAAGACAGCACGGTATGATAGATGTTTGTGTGTGTTTTATAATAATGACAGAACTCAATAAAGCCCTGGGGCCATCTTTTTCTGAGGCTTCTAGTTGTGCTTTGTGGTAAATTGAGTGTTAACATGCTCTGTAGTGGAGCGGTAATAAACTAACATAACTTGTAGTTTATTGTGGAAGTGGCAGTAGAAGAGTCTTGTCTTCTTTTATTTATTGAGAGGATGTTGAGATTAGAATGAAGTATGGCTTGAAATAAAATTTGGTGTTCAAATCATGATAATAATTGCCGTAAAATTGCGTACTGGGAGCTAGAAAAAAAAATCTCACTACCTCAGCCGGGAATCGAACCCGGATCACACACTTTCCGGGCGGGCGCGCTAATCAACTTCACCACCGAGGGAGATGAGAATAATTTCTTGTTTTCCGCAACACACTACGAGTCTGATAGCCAAGTATGACGAATATATCGTCTTGTATTCAAAGGATTCCCACTACCTGACATTCAAATCATGATGATAGTTGTGGTAAAGTAACCCCACATTTCATTATTTATTTGAATCGTATCGGGAGCCAAAAAAAAAAAAAAAAAAAAAAAGTTGGGGAACTGGGTCCGATTCACGGCTGAGGTAGTGAGATTTTTATCTGGTTCCCGGTACGTTCCAAATTAATAATTTTCGGTGCGTTCCCAATCAAACGAAAAATTTTGGATTGTTTAACCTGAATGAGTTTTTGTAATATTTTTTAGTTGAAACTTAAATTTGGGTACCGTTTGTCCTAAGTGCTTTATCAAGATATGTAAATAAATTGAATTTCTGTAATTATAGTGTCTTGATTCGTTCCGGAATGTATTTTTAAATTGTTCTATTCAAGTCTTGGGTCAAGTGTCATCCCCACAGAGCGTATCTTAGTGATAAGTGGCATAATTTCGTTGTTAATATGAATTAGTGGTGATGTTGGTTTTCCAAGAGCTGAAGTGATATTTTGTGATTACATGTGGTTGAACTGCAGAAAGTACAGCCTTCTTACAGAAAGTACACCTTATCTAAATTTTTGTTTGTGGGATGTTCTTATAATAGATATATGCTAGATAGGTATATGTGGGATGCTAATATCCATATGGTGTCTGAAATGTTATGAAAGTAAGAAAACCTACTGCTATTTCTCGAGTGTGTATATATATTATGAAAAGGAGTGGAACCCATTTTGAACCTTGAGGCACGCCAGCCAGGGCAGACCGTAAATGGGAGAGAGCTGGGCCTATTCTTAACAGCAAAACTAGTTTATAGTATAAAAGTTTTGTGAAGTCTGTGACGCAGAAGGTGTGTAATATAAGCAGATTTCGCATGTTTCAATAAGCATAGATATCAACAAGAGTCAATGAGCAAATTTAATTTAAAAGTCAGAGTAATCAATGAGCGTAAGGTATGATAAAATATAAATATATGATCACTGCAGTTTGCTGTAGACTAGTCGAGAAGAAAGAGTGGGGGAAACGATCGCCAATCGCAGTTGCATTAGTACATTTCTTCCTTAATGAACTTTTTATTATTAAAAAAATTTCCTGAAGAAATTACGAATATTAATTTTGCTGTGGTTTATTATTCCACGTAAATTTTAAATAATTAATGCGAAACATTTTATTCTATTCCCTTGCATTAATTGTTTAAAATTGATGTGGGATTAAAACCACAAATAAAATTAATATTTATAAATGAAAATAAAAAGTAAATTACGAGAGTCGATAAATAGCTCGACAATGTCAGCTCCTTCGAGCATAAGACGATGNATGTGGGATAAAAACCACAAATAAAATTAATATTTATAAATGAAAATAAAAAATGAAATTATTAAGATTCGATAAATAGCTAGACAATGCCAGCAACTTCGAGGATGAGACGAAGAATTCGTCTTTCTCGTATTTTAGACTCTCACTAGTGTGTTGGGAATTTAATAAGTTAAGGTGGTGTAATGGAAGCATACCGGCCCGGAAAGCAGGAGATCCAGGTTCGAATCCTGGCTGGGACAGATAGATTTTTTGTTCGATTCCCTCGCATTAATTGTTTAGAAAATTACATTTTAAACCAATTATATACTGAAATTTTTTTATAATTTTAATAATTACGAGATATTACAATTTTAAAGTTTGACCTACATCGTAAACTCACCTACTCCCTTCCTCCTCCGATTTAAACAAAAATTCTAGGAAGGGTTTGTAATGGAAAATCCTAAATCCCGATTTTAGTTTCTACGATTTAAAATAAATGAGGAGGTCAGTCCAACGTTCAAAATTACATTCATAAATATATTTCTTAATATGTGTTTTGTTACAAAAAGTAATAGAATTTAAATAATATAAAAGTACGTTTCTTAAAAAAAATACTTATGTTAATAAGTTTTTTTATATTACTTATTTTTCTGATCATATTTTCATATATAATATCTAAATAAACATAATGAAAACACTGAAGCTGAAGAATTATTTTAAAACATTAACTGTTTGTAAGATTTTACTTTATTAAATTATATTTTTTATACAGTTACTCAATAACTGTAATAATTTTAATAAAAAATTTTTTTAATACTGTAGAATTAATTGTACTGGAATCGACTTATATGTAATGTTATTGTCAGTATATATTATGTTATATTTATCTGGAGAAATTAGTCAGGGTTTCGGCCAAGATCAGAAAAATAAATTATACTCTTAAATTATTGGTTAATTATTTTATTATTGTTGGCGTTTCGATTTAACTTGAATGTTATCATCAGGTCGATAGTGATGTCTGGAGAGTTCTCCGAGGAAGGTTTACGGTCACATCTCAGAGAGTAGAACTAAACTAGTGCAGAACTAAACCTCCCTCGGAGATTTCTCCAGACATCACTATCGCCCTGATGATGGCTTACAAGTCAAGTCGAAACGTTGGCAATAATAAAGGAATTACCCAACAATTTTTGAGTATTTTCTTTTTCTTTTTAATACAGTCCTTTCAATCCAAAATCCTAAGAATCATAGTCGATGCACCCTATTACGTCGCAAACTAATTACTTCACAAAGACTATATAGTATGCTATACTACACATATATATATATGTAATATAGTATAGATGAACTGTCATTTGCATATTCTATCTTTCATTTTTAGATATAAGGTCTATTTATAGCCTACAGCTTAACTTTCAAAATATAATTTAGAAATTTTTTTTATAACCTTTGTTTATAAATTACATTCTGTTAAAAATAAATAAAAACATTTTGTAATTTGATAACAATGAATAATAGAAAAAAAATAACATTAATGAAAGTCACATGAGAGAAGGTGACCAATGAAACCACTCTCAAACTATTTACATACTATGTCCCCAGGAGGTCGCGGCTTCATATTTAGAAATCAGTAATTTTAAAGCAAATAAATATGTTTTTTCACATGACAGCTTTTAAAAAAATTTTCCAAAATTTCCTACGACCATAATTGATACCATAACTGTGAGTAATTAAAAACAGTGTGTGTGTGACAAAGTTTTCACTGTTTTTTTCATTTCGGGTTTTCAACTATTTATTCACCAGGATAGAGAGGAATTCGCCTGGTTTTCGCAGTTGACGGAGTTTCATTATAAATAATTCGCTTCTTCTCAAAAGGGGAGAGTATGTCCCCCTCAGAAAAGTACACTTTTAGAAATTAAGCAAAAGGTCTATTGATATTCTTCATATTGGCAGTTTGGCGTCCACCCCCACCCCACCCACGGATTACCTGGACATAATATAACAAGCCCTAAGGGGGCATATCCTGGGGAAGAAGATCCTGCCCTTTCAGAATTCCAAGTCCTTTGCAGGATTTTCTTGGGATTCAAAATTCAAAAGAGGAATAAGGTCAGTAAAATACCTTATCGAACATGAGAAATAAAAGGGCACACTCAGAATAACCATATAAAGAGTAAACATATGCTATATATATATAAATCTGATTTTCTTCCTTTTCTTTCTTCTTCAGGGTTTCATTTTTTCCTATATCCCATAGAGAAAATACCAAGAGTATAGACTATATAGGATTATAGGCAGTAAAATATAATAATGTTTTCATTATATTTAGACGTTTTTTCATCCCAAGACTACAAAAGTAACAATTTCTCGAAGAAATGTCACCTGATATAGTTATATTTTGTGCGAAAATAAGTTAATCTACCGTTTGGTTAAGTCTTAGCGCAAATTTGTCGGTCATTTTCAATATTAGTGAAAATAAACCATTCTTTTAGAATGTTTATGTTCTTGTGCTTAAGTGTCTTGACTTACATTCTTAGGCTTCTTCAGAACTAGTGATGATTACAGAGTTACTATCAATGTACATGGATGTGTAAATATAAAATCGAAATTTTTTAATAATAAATATACAATTATTTTTTTAAACTCGTACATTGTATTTTATTCGTAGTACTGTCCTTTACTGCCTACGGTTTTTTTTTTTTTTTTTTTTTTTTTTACTTTGTCTTTAAACAATGTAATATGTGAAATGTGTCTGTATTGGACTTAATAAATTATTGTGGAGGCCACTGCAAAATTAGGACATTAGAAACTTCAGCATAAATTGGTTTACTGCTCAACATTTTTAAAATGTATTTCAAAATATGACAAAAAAGTATAGGGCATTTAAAGTCTTCCTAAAGATTGAGCGGTCTAGAGCTGTTATCTTTTTCCTCATCGCCATTCGACTTGCAAGATCAAAGTAGTCACTATTTATGTCCTTTCATTCATCAAAAAAAATTTAGAAAATCTACTTAACCCCCCCCTCTCCTTATAATGAGATTTCATTTTAATCTAATTACCAGAATTAATTTTTGAATTTTTATTTCAATTTTATAAATTTCCTTCTGACTAAATAACAATTGCGTTCAATAGACTGCTGGAGTGATGACGTCAGGCGCTAAAAGAAATGACAGATTGGGGCAAAAACCGATTCATTCAGCCTTCGAATACATAGAATCATATTTCGTTTTGGTTTTTTTAATCAGTTACTTTTAATTTTTCTTTAATCAATTAGGATTCATCTTTCGACATGCCTCATTTTTACCTCACAGTTTGTAGCCATAACTCGATCCCAGCAAGGAGAATAATTATTTAATCTAGTGCTCTTGGGTTGAAGAGCGCGCTTATAGGTAATTATATTTTGTTAATTAAAAAAGCCTGCTGGTCGGATTTTTTGTTATAAATAATTTAAAGTAATTATAATAAGCCTCAGGGTACTCTCTTTAAACGGAATGTTTTATTAATTAATTTGCGATAGGTTTTTAAGCTAGTTCGCGGTTACTTCACTCAATTCCAGATGGGGAAATAATGACGCATGACTTGTTATGGGATCTAGCATCAAGATATGTTGGTCATAGAGGTTTTTACAAGTCAGCTAAATTGTAGTTTTTGCAGACTCCTTTTGAGTTCAATGGACTGACCAACACACTCTTATGTACAGGAGCAAACGATTGGTCTGCAAACAACATTAGATCATACATGACAAGCACACTTTACAGGTTGTGCGGAAATGTAATTGGGCCTAATTTTTGGAGATTGGCTGATAGGTTAAAACTTTTTTATATAATTAACTAAGTGAACTTCTAATTAGACCAAAAAGTCCCAATGTTGTTCCTCATTAATGGCTGCAATTTCCAGATTTTTTTTTCTGTAGAAGAAACTTCAGCACTTATTGTATATGATTGAATTGAAGAAAATAAAGCCATCNAGCCATCTTCAGGGCTATCATGAAGATGAGAGAGGACGCCCTGTCTCTAAGTTCACATTTCCAAGTTTTTTTTTTAAATTTGTGTTTTTTGGATCTACCTTGACCGAACCCCAACTAAAATCATCTAAGAATAATATCTACGGTCAAAAAAACTCTCCTTTTGTATATTCTGTAACTTCTTAAGATATTATCATTTCCAGACTTGTGGAACGCTTAAAATAGATTGCTCATTAATACGGGATTGAACTATGTGGAAATTCAGTTGGTGTAAAACAATTTTTGTGTAAATAGTAATTGCAAAAATGCAATGCAACATGCTATATTTACTCTCTTCAAGGGATACTGTTTAACGGTTCCCTCACATACTAAGAATATTATAACTTGTTTAAATAATTCTTAATAGTTTTCAATATATCAATATATAGTAGTAGGTAGTAGTAGTAGATCATTAAAGGGCAATCAACTTTTAGGTTATTACGCACTATAAATACCCTTTAATATGTTTACTATAAATTAGTTAAAAAAATACAGGAATCAGGATTATTTCGACCACTATANTTGCTAAAATATATATGTTCACTTTCATCGTTCCAGTTAAAAAAATAATAGCAAATTAAATAAACTCTGCATCAGATTTTATGAGTGGAGATTCATTGGTATGGTATAATACATTGTTTGTTAATGATGAATACTTTTATTGTTTTGTTTTTTTCGATTATTATGGAATTTTTCAGACAAATGATTTATAAATGTTCAATACATTTAAACTCTTATTTCCCCCTAAAAATGAGATACGAGGTGAATGAATGAAGAAATCTGTCTAACAAATTTTTGCTAAACCTGTCCTTCAGCAAGTTTAAAACTTAAATAACCTGATGATTAATTTTCCTCTACAAGAATATTTAAAACAAACTTAGAATTATTCAGCGGCAAAATAATTCGGGTTGAAATGATACTAGAAAATAAAATTTACTCTACATTTTCTTAGCGTTTACATTATGTCATAATATTTTATTTTGTACTTTCGGTAATCTTGAGATCAGTATATTCAATAATTTATATTTATATTAGATACAGACACGATAAAACAAATTGACTTGTTTGTGAGATTTTCTTATTCTTGAATTGAGTTTAAAACTTATAGTAGGAATTATCTCAGAAAGTGTGACAAATATAAAGTTTAAATCTATACTATTTTGTTGTTTACAAAAATTTAATTATTAAATATTTTTTCCTGTTTTTTGTTAAGCTGATTTAAGCAGTTTCACTTTATAATGATTCCATAAAGTATTTTTTTTTTTTAACTTCTTTATATTAAATTATATTATCTGTAAGTGTGTACTTATTTTCGTACCATGATGAAAATTGTGTCATAAACAACAGCTACTTTAGACATATTCAAAAGAAAAAAAAAATGATTCACTCAAATATATCATAAATTTTGTTAAATAAATGATTTTAATTTAATTATATTAATGTTTTGTTTCCCTTTAATCAATTTTTTTTGTAGAATTTAAAATAATTAACTCATTAAATTAAATATAATTAATTTTATCATTACATATTAATGCAATAATATTAAATTGAGAGGGCACAAATAAGATTTTTCTCCACAAAATTTTCTTCGCGTTTTAGGAACAGGATGAAAAAAAATGAATGAATTTGATCTGCAATTACTTCCAGAGGCTGAGATTTGATTTCATTCAATAAAATATTTAAAATTACAATAGATATGTAAAATAAAAATTTTCAATTGTATGCTCAAGATGTGAGAAGGGATACATATTTTCTTTTACAGCGGAAAAAGAGGGTGGGGAAAAAAAAAAATCACTGTTCCCCTTCTTACCGGACACCCCCACTCTTCTTGAGAGGGAGGCGAACGTTCGGAGGACGACTAGTAGCTCGCTAAGCCGGAGTTCTCGGGCCACTTGGAGCGTCACTAACACAAATCACATCACAATATTCTAACAATAACGGCGATGCTGTGGGAGCGACGACACCCTCTCCTCCCGCCCCTCTCCACCAACCCCCTCCCTTCAGCTCACACCCCCGACGCCGGGGATTTTACAATATTAATAAAAGTGTGATAGAATGTCATCCCAGAGAGAGAGAGAGAGAGCGAGAGAGAGAGAGAGAGAGAGAGAGAGAGAGAGAGAGAGAGAGAGATAGAGAGAGGGAGAGAGAGAGGGAGAGATAGAGGGAGGGAGAGAGAGCGAGTTTTGTAGAGGCTTACTTTATATAAATAACAGTCTCTCGTTTTCCCCCTCCTTTAACCCTTCCTACGTCACGAGACAATGTACTCTTCCCTTCCGAGTGGGCTCTTAGTAATTGTCAATGTTTCGGCGTTTCCCCCACTCCCACCCCCACCTCTCCCTTGCCTTTATTCGGCGGGACTAAATATCATTTAGGTAGGGGGGGGGGGGACTCTTGGATTTTATTCCAGTCCAACTCATTCAAAAAGCTTAATTTACAGTCATTTAAATGTTTAGACGATGTAAAAAAAAAAAAAAAAAAATTACTACAAACTCAAATTTAAATATTATTTTAATTTTTCTACTTGAATGAAATAAAGAGATGAATAAAAAGGCCATTTTTAATTCAAATATTTGTATTATTATGTCTTTGACATAAAATAAAATTAATACCCAAAGTCCATTGTTATCTACCGTCATAAGTCATCTGCTAGACAATTGCTCCATCCCATGCTGATACCATTCCTTGGGATGGCTGTCAAAGAACTCTTGACAACTCCTCAAAATTATCAGTTTTTTTTCCTTGAAGAGAATGGCCCAAGGATATAAACAAATAGTAATCCGATGGTACAAGGTCTGGATTATGTGGTGAATCCGAACCCATGAAGTTCTATAATCTTTTTTTTTTTTTGGCTTGACAGTTAGAGTGAGGAAGACCGTTATTTTGTTGGTTTAAGACTCCTTTTCGGCAGGACGAAGCAGGATAACGCTCTGACAACTTCGCGTTCTTTCTACTTGTTCACATTAGACGTCAGAATCCATAGAGTTCACTCCAGGAACAAACTCGTGATGAATAACACCTATAACATTGAAAAAAAAAAAAAATAAAATAAAAATAAACGCAAATCATGGGTGTTATTCAAATTGCTCCCTTCCAGGAATCGGAAAAACAGTTTGACAGCGATCTAGCCTTTACTAATGGGTATTCGGATATCACCAGTAAACCCACACTACATCACAGGGGACAATCTTCAAGTAAAATCTCATATCAGAAAGGGTTTCAATCAATTTTCACATATCTCTAACCTCTTAGCTGATTGCTGAGGTGTAAGTTCGTGAGGGACCAGTCTACATCTCTTTTTCACATTCTCCATGAAGATTATATGGTGACTAACAGTATCTTTCGACAAACCACACTCCTGGCAAGTTCTCGAGTTCTTGTGGACGGATTTGACTCAACAGCTTCCTGCAGAGCTTCATCAATATCCATTAATTGTCGCCCAGAGCCATTCTCCTTTCCGATCTCGAAGATACCTTCTCCTTCATAATTAATAATTTCACAAGTTACTTCAGCAGTTGTTAAATTTGTTTTCTAGAATACCTTAAAATTTCTAGAATTTCGAAGGATACTGTCATGTCTTCTTTGAAACAAATAACTAAACTGATGCATTTTTCGAAGAAGTCGAATGGGATTTAACAAGCCTAGAGAATGCTTTAAAGATATTTTTTAGTATTGGTATATAATAAATGTGACTAAAACATTTTCACTACTTTAAAATATTGATAAATATTTTATTGGTTGTGGTTTATTATTCCACGTAAATTTTAAACAATTAATGAGTGGGAATAGAATAAAAAAATCTATCTGTTCCAACCAGGACTCGAACCTGGATCTCCTGCTTGCCGGGCCGGTATGCTGTCCATTGCACCACCTGGACGAGCTAGGTAACTTATTAAATTCCCACTACAATACCCCAAACTGACTGGGACAGATAAATTTTTTTATTCTATTCCCACTCATTAATTGTTTAAAATTTACGTGGGATGATAAACCATAACGAAATAAATATTTATTAAGAAAAATTTAAAAAGTAAATGAAAAAAAAAATAAATAAATAAATAAATAGCTTGACAATGTCAGCTCCTTCGAGTTTAAGACGATGTATTCGTCTTTCTCGTGGGTTAGGCTCTCGCTATTGTGGTGGGAATTTAATAAGTTATCTAGCTAGTCCCGGTGGTGCAATGGATCGTAAACACCTTAGAATATAAGAAATAGCATAAGGTACTTGCCTAAGTCCGGTACACTGGCACAGCTAGCGTACCGCAATAGATGTAAAATATTAAAATAGAGGCAAAAAAAAAATGCAATGGATAGCATACCGGCCCGGCAAGCAGGAGATCCAGATTCAAGTCCTGGCTGGGACAGATAGATTTTTTTATTCTATTCCCACTCATTAATTGTTTAAAATATTGAATTTTATAAAACGTTTATTTTTTTTAAAACTCTCCTTTCTGCCTTATGAAACTTCATGTTTTCGGGAAGTTCAAATCATGTAATTTATTATAAAATTTATCACATTGTTGACCAAAAATAACGCTCTCTTGTACAAGAGACACGATGAATATTTCATTCATATTCAAGTTATAACTTGGTCTGTAGAAGTAATTTTTTTAAATATCCCAGTTGAAATATAACCATTGGATCAGGAGCCTAGTGACGTATACATTTGACTACCAAGACCCCTTAATTTAGGGCCCAATTTAACAATCAGTGCACAATCTGTCGAGAGAACAACTTCCATAGTCTTTGGAAGAACATACCTTTGGAAATTCGCTTATGATNAAAAAAAAAAAAAAAAAAAAAAAAAAAAAAAAAAAAAAAAAAAAAAAAATTACTACAAACTCAAATTTAAATATTATTTTAATTTTTCTACTTGAATGAAATAAAGAGATGAATAAAAAAAAAAGGCCATTTTTAATACAAATACTTGTATTATTATGTCTTTGACATAAAATAAAACTAATACCCAAAGTCCATTGTTATCTACTGCCATAAGTCATCTGCTAGACAATTGCTCTATCCCATGCTGATACCATTCCTTGGGATGGCTGTCAAAGAACTCTTTGACAACTCCTCAAAATTATCAGATTTTTTTCCTTGAAGAGAATGGCCCAAGGATATAAACAAACAGTAATCCGATGGTACAAGGTCTGGATTATGTGGTGGATCCCAACCCATGAAGTTCTATAATTTTTTTTTTTTTTTTTTGGCTTGACAGTAAGAGTGAGGAAGAACGTTATTTTGTTGGTATAAGACTCAGCAGGACGAAGCAGGATAACGCTCTGACAACTTCGCGTTCTTTCTACTTGTTCACATTAGACGTCAGAATTCATAGAGTACACTCCAGGAACAAACTCGTGATGAATAACACCTATAACATTGAAAAAAAAACAACAAATAAAAAAAAATAAACGCAAATCATGGGTGTTATTCAAATTGCTCCCTTCCAGTAATCGGAAAAACAGTTTGACAGTGATCTAGCCTTTACTAAGGGGTATTAGGATGTCACCAGTAAACCTACACTACATCACAGGGGACAATCTTCAAGTAAAATCTCATATCAGAAAGGGTTTCAATCAATTTTCACATATCTCTAACCTCTTAGCTGATTGCTCAGGTGTAAGTTCGTGAGGGACCAGTCTACATCTCTTTTTCACATTCTCCATGAAGATTATATGGTGACTTACAGTATCTTTCGACAAACCACACTTCCTGGCAAGTTCTCGAGTTCTTGTGGACGGATTTGACTCAACAGCTTCCTGCAGAGCTTCATCAATATCCATTAATTGTCGCCCAGAGCCATTCTCCTTTCCGATCTCGAAGATACCTTCTCCTTCATAATTAATAATTTCACAAGTTACTTCAGCAGTTGTTAAATTTGTTTTCTAGAATACCTTAAAATTTCTAGAATTTCGAAGGATACTGTCATGTCTTCTTTGAAACAAATAACTAAACTGATGCATTTTTCGAAGAAGTCGAATGGGATTTAACAAGCCTAGAGAATGCTTTAAAGATATTTTTTAGTATTGGTATATAATAAATGTGACTAAAACATTTTCACTACTTTAAAATATTGATAAATATTTTATTGGTTGTGGTTTATTATTCCACGTAAATTTTAAACAATTAATGAGTGGGAATAGAATAAAAAAATCTATCTGTTCCAACCAGGACTCGAACCTGGATCTCCTGCTTGCCGGGCCGGTATGCTGTCCATTGCACCACCTGGACGAGCTAGGTAACTTATTAAATTCCCACTACAATACCCCAAACTGACTGGGACAGATAAATTTTTTTATTCTATTCCCACTCATTAATTGTTTAAAATTTACGTGGGATGATAAACCATAACGAAATAAATATTTATTAAGAAAAATTTAAAAAGTAAATGAAAAAAAAAATAAATAAATAAATAAATAGCTTGACAATGTCAGCTCCTTCGAGTTTAAGACGATGTATTCGTCTTTCTCGTGGGTTAGGCTCTCGCTATTGTGGTGGGAATTTAATAAGTTATCTAGCTAGTCCCGGTGGTGCAATGGATCGTAAACACCTTAGAATATAAGAAATAGCATAAGGTACTTGCCTAAGTCCGGTACACTGGCACAGCTAGCGTACCGCAATAGATGTAAAATATTAAAATAGAGGCAAAAAAAAAATGCAATGGATAGCATACCGGCCCGGCAAGCAGGAGATCCAGATTCAAGTCCTGGCTGGGACAGATAGATTTTTTTATTCTATTCCCACTCATTAATTGTTTAAAATATTGAATTTTATAAAACGTTTATTTTTTTTAAAACTCTCCTTTCTGCCTTATGAAACTTCATGTTTTCGGGAAGTTCAAATCATGTAATTTATTATAAAATTTATCACATTGTTGACCAAAAATAACGCTCTCTTGTACAAGAGACACGATGAATATTTCATTCATATTCAAGTTATAACTTGGTCTGTAGAAGTAATTTTTTTAAATATCCCAGTTGAAATATAACCATTGGATCAGGAGCCTAGTGACGTATACATTTGACTACCAAGACCCCTTAATTTAGGGCCCAATTTAACAATCAGTGCACAATCTGTCGAGAGAACAACTTCCATAGTCTTTGGAAGAACATACCTTTGGAAATTCGCTTATGATTCTGGTAATAACTCAATTGGGTTTGGTTCTAGAAAATATGGTGGAGGAGAATTGCCCGAATGATTCTCACCAGCTGTTTACAAACCATAAACCACTTACAAACACCACATACCATTTAATATATCAATTAAAAGTTTGGAGAGGAAAAAACCCCTTAAATCATGTCTACGTGGAGTTGTTCTCACGGGGTGTGATGCGGGCCGGCGGCAGATGGCTTCGTTTCGATTAGTGTAGAGCATCATCATCGGAACACAATTCGTTCAAGGAGATATTAGTCAGTTGGTCCAGGTGTGGGGAGCGCGTCATCCTATCTCGTTGGTGGCTCACATCTCCCGGCTAGCGTCATTTCAATGAACGATGTCAAGTCCAGAACTCATGTTCCATACAGGAACTGAAGGCCTCAACGTTAGAAATCCAAAGGGTTATTATCACTACCAATGAATATATAACAATCATACCTTCTATTATCTGTCTTCATTGGTTTCTGCAAACCATCTTCTGTTGGCGAGCGCTTTCGGACATTGTCCATCTTCTGACCGAATACATGTGTTCACTGTCACTGTCTGTATTCAACTGCCTAGTGCCAGCTGAATACAGACAGTGACAGTGAACACATGTATTCGGCCAAGAAGATGGACAATGTCCGAAAGCGCTCGCCAACGGAGGATGGTTTGCAGAAACCAATGAAGACGGATAATAGAAGATATGATAGTTGGAAATCCACTTTAAGGCCTCAATGATAGAAATCTTCACAACTTTGGATTTTGTATTGTGTTTATTTGACAATAAAAACTAATTTACCAATACTTCTTCCGAGAATCTCCATTCTGCCCTGACAAAGCCATCACACGATGTGCGAAAGCTTGGCTCCTAAAAACTCCAAGACACGGTTGAACCCGGAAGAAGAGTATTGGTAAATTTGTCTGAGGACCGTGGAAGCCTATGTGAACAATAAAAACTAATATTAAAATTTTATGCAGCTGGTCGAGGTTCATTAATCAAAGATGGGTGAAATAATTTAGAAATGGTCAGTAACCTCCACAGTTCATACATATCTTTTTCTATGCAGAGCGCTTTTGAGGCTAATGCCCTCATCCTCAGTGCTCTAAGTTGGTCGAGGTGAACTCGCTCAGACCACTGTTTATATTGTCCATATAGCTAGAGGTCTAAGCAAGTTCAAATATAAGTATGAACTGTGGAGGTTACTGACCACTTATCAATTATTTCACTTACCTTAATTTAAATAAATTTGAAAATCTTTTACTTCTATCACATTATCTGTTGGCTTATTTATAAATTATTTCATTTTTNAATATTTACGGTTAAATACATACTATTTTACAATAAAGAAATTGCACAGAACTGCTGTGTGACTTTTTATTACGTATAGGTTATTTATTTTACGTTTCTAATGATTATATTATTTACATTTATAAATATTGTGTTTGCAAAAACTTTTTCTCGATTTTCGAGAGGAACTAACCTTTAATGCAGTTTAAATAGATCAGACTTCCCATAGTTTTCCTTAAAGGTGACTTTGATATTAAAACTCGAGAAGGACAAATAAGGGAAATTTCATGGTACTGAGATAAAAGCTCTAGGCCGACCGAAGAAATGGAGGGGTGGGGGTGTTCATCCTTTCTGTCTATATTTGATTAGGAATATTATAGCCCCCCCCCTCCACATATATATAAATATATATATATAGTTACGGTTATATAAGTAATAAGGGAATACAGTATAATTCATAGATAAATATTGATTAATTTAAGATAATATGGAATCGCCAGCGCTATTTTGTTTGTATAATTTTCGACGAACCACCACTTTTACTCTCGAATATAGTTTAATAATTTAATAACTTACATTTATTTGATTCATTTCGGTGCTAGAAATAAAAACTCTCTCTCTTAGCCGGGGATCGAACCCGGGTCTCCCATTTTTCGGGCGGGTGTGCTAACCAACTACACCACGGAAGGAGCTGAGAATAATTTGTAGTTTCCCGCAATTCACTTCACTCCGAGTCTGACCACCAAGTATGGTGAATATATCGCCTTGTACTCGAAGGAGCTAAAATTGCAAGCTATTTATTAGACTCTCGTTTTGGCAAAGGGCCACTACCTGACATTTAAATCATGATGATAATTGTGGTCAAGTAATCCCACATTTCATTGTTTTTATTCAAATCGTTCAGGGAGCTTGAAAAAAAAAAACAAAAAAAAAAAAAAACTTTCTCTTAACCTCATCTATGAAAATTCATGAAGAATTCCACATTTTTCCCTCTCACATGTAGGACTAGAGGCCTTGAGGACATGGTCCCGTAGGATAAGCCCTCTCCCGAATTCTCCCATTAACGAGCTTCCAGAACTGGGAATTAAAAAGTTGACTCTCGTTTCGGTAAGCACCAAGACAACCATTTACTAAGCTCTAAGGGGAGGGGGAAGTTCTTTCTCGAATGAGCTCGACAGTTCCCAACTTTTTCCTTTGTTTCCTAACTTCATTTAAATTATGATTTATAAAACTTCCTAATAT